>JABUQX010092129.1:0-15000 GCA_015478945.1 Trachelipus rathkii | reverse complement strand
CTCAATCAGAACACTCCGAGAAGATGACTCAAGCAAACGAACATTATCGATACGGACTTCAATTTTCATTTTTAATTAATTTTGGATTATGGTCTTCATCTTTTCACAACTATCACAGTTCGAGGATTCATCGTCAGACATAGCAAACTTCCTTTATGGTATGGATTTCTTTCATCATTTCAAGTTTGGATTATGGGCAGAAACTCATTTTTGGATTCCACTACGAACTCTGATTCCTTTTCGAATTCTAAATGGTTCTGTGACCGCTCCCTTTTATGTATGAAGAAATTTTTCAAATAAAGGACCTAAATTTCAAGCAACTTCGCCTCTACATATGTCACGCAATGTTTCTTTCGTAACTACAGCTTCGAAAACTATATTCCTGCGCATTGATCAAATCATGGATACATTAGAAACGCCTTATACTGGACCTTTCCTTGGATTCAACGGTTCGATCGATGTGGCCTATTTAACTTGTGAATAACTCAATTGTTTTATATCAATAATTATGTATAAACATTTTTTGTATTTTTATCCATTTAAATGTTTGTATGTTTGCTTATATCTAACGGATATAACCAAATATGCTTGTGTTTAAATGCACCTTTCATTTTCTGTATATATATAACATTATTGTATTTTTATGTATTCAAATATTTGTATATATGTTTAGATCTTCGGATGTAACCAGTTATGCTCGTATTTGAATATTCTTTACATTTCATGTATACTATTTTTGCCTTCAAATGTTTGTATGTCTACTTATGTCTTCGGACATAATTAGATATGCTTTCATTTGAAAGTATTTTATGTATGTATTTTACTTATTCTTTTTACCTCATTGAAATGTTTTATATGTTTGTGCGCATTGTTAAATGCCCACAAATATGTATACATTTGAATGAAGATTAGTTTTTATATGTAGTATAATTATAATAACATACTTTCTCACTCCGTGTTTAGAGTGGGAAGTAATGTAGTACTCCATTATAACTTTTTAAAAATTTTTAATTTATGTTCGTACTTATGCTAAGATTTGCGCGAGCAAAATTTTAGCATAAGTCGAAATGAAATAATATATAAACCCGTCCTGTTGAGATACTCTTCAGTCAGATTAAAAATTCATCAATAAAAAGAGTCAGAAGAAATAGATCTCACTCAAGATACTCTCTCCAGAACTCCTCCAAACTTCAAAACGCAACTTTCGGCAAGGGAGGTAAATTTAAGGAAAGTCCGCGACTCCGAATTCCGACCGCAAGTTTTCTCAAAAGAAGTCAGGCAAGGGAGGTAAACGAGTGGAACAGTCCGTAACAACTAAAAGACTTACGAAGAAAGAGTATCTCAACAAAATGGGACTTTTGTCACATCTTTACTTATGTTACATCTTTACTTATGTTGAATAAATACATCTTAAAATATGGATTTTTAAATATTCTTCAAATATCTATATAGGCCTCCAAGAAATAACTAGAAACAATCTCCAAAAAGAGGCATATATATATATATATATATATATATATATATATATATATATATATATATATATATATATATATATATATATATATATATATATATATATATATATATATATATATATATATATATATATATATAAATATATATATATATATATATATATATATATATATATATATATATATATATATATATATATATATTATGTTATTAACCATATATATTATTATTATATATATTATTATTACATTATTATTATTATTATATTATTATTATCTATTATTATTACATATATTATATTATTATTACATATTATTATTATTATTATATATATTATTATTATTATTATTATTATTATATATATATATATATTATTATTATTATATATATTATTATATATATTATATATATATATTATTATTATTATTATTATTATTATATATTATTATTATTATTATTATTATTATTATTATTATTATATTATTAATATTATTATTACATATATATATATATTTTATTATTATTATCTATATTATTATTATATTATATTATTATATTATTATTATGTATATTATTATTATATTATTATATATTATTATTATTATTATTATATATACATATATATATACATATTATTATTATATTATTATTATATCTATTATTATTATATATATATATTATTATATTATTATTATATACATATTATTATACATTATTATTATTATGTTACATTATTATTATTATTATTATTATTATTATTAAACATATATTATTATTATTATATATATTATTATATATTATTATTATATACATATATTATATTATTATTATTATTATTATTATTATTATTATTATTATATATATATTATTATTATATATTATTATATATATATATATATATATATTATTATTATTATTATTATATTATTATAATATTATTATTATTATATATACATATTATTATTATATATATATATTTTTATTATTTTATATTGTTATTATATCATATGTAAATGAACTCTGTGTGCTCATTACACTGTCATTATGCTTATTATTATTAAATATAACTTTTCACTTTTATATTACTATTTTCTTATTCTTTTTACATATATGTCAATAGAGGTTTTCCGCTTTATTATTATTATTATTATTATTATTATTATTATATTATTATTATTATTATTATTATTATTATATTATTATTATATATATATATATATATATATATATATTTATATATAAATAATATATATATATATATATTTATATATATTTTATTTTATTTTTTATTAATTTTTTTACACTCTGGTAATAACCTTTATACGCTGATTCCAAGTATGTAATTGGTTTTTCTGTAAGTGTCAAACTTTTCAAGTTCGCAAAGGTGATCATAATCTGGACTTTGCCATATATATATGTCAGGGGCGTGTACATAGGGTAGGCAGGGTAGGTAGCTCCTACCCAATATTTTTAAGTCTTTTTAATAAAATAATTTAAATGGTAAAGTAAAATAAATTATTACAATTTTATTTGAAAGTGAAAAAAGAAACTGATTTATAAAATAAATTTAAAGAAAAGCAACTACTTTAGTAATAACAATTATAATAATTAAATTCATTTGCAAATTTTCCATCCTACCCTGTTCTTAAGAGTAAATTTCAAAGCTATGGGCGTACGGGTAGATCTTCATATTTCATATAAAATATATAGGAAAAAGCCAAGCGTCATACCTTGCTGTACGAGTGAAAAAATACGAAAATTTTCGCGGGTACGAAACTTTCGTTCACCCAGTGAAATCGTACGAAATAATTTGAAAAATAAATTTCTCTCTCTTTTATATATATATATATATATATATATATATTATATATATATATATATATATATATATATATATATATATATATATATATATATATATATATATATATATATATATATATATATATATATATATATATATATATATATATATATATATATATATATATATATATATATATAAATATATAATATATTTTTATATATATATATATTATAGAGAGTTGTTATAAAAATTTATATATATATATATATATATATATATATATATATATATATATATATATATATATATATATATATATATATATATATATATATATATATATATATATATATGTTATATTTTGCATTAAAATATAAGAAAAAAAAAAATAATAATAATAAAAAATAAAAAGGAAAATTAAAGAAAATTCATTACTATTCATACTATGTGAACATCAACTATGGTTACAAAAATTACCAAAATATTAGAAATGTAGAAAAGCAAAAATTGATTGCAACACAGAGAAAATTGCTGAGGAAATCAGAATAGAAGGTGGGGCAACATTAAGGGCTTGCAAATAGAATAAAGGCTAAAGAAAGCCCAATATTAAGAAAAACCAAGTAATTAGAAGATACTGCAAGCAAATATAATCTATTGCAGAAACTCAAACAAGCTATTGAAGCAACAAACTGTCAACTTTGCTAAAGTAAACAAAGAAAATAAAAGCAAAGTACAGCATTGAAATTCAATCAACATTAAGCCATTTGAAGAAGCACTTAGTACCATCTATTTCAAGAGCTTATTAATTTCACAAAGAAGAAACTAGTAAGGTGGAATTAATAGCAATTGACTAAATTCTTCAATCATCTAATATATGAATAAAGAAGCCAGAAGAAAATTTAGAACACCAAGAAAAACTCTACAAAAGCTAAGAATTCAAAAGAAGAAATTTAAGTAAGGAATTTGTCAGCTATATGATTAGAGTGACCAATCTTCAAGCAACTTTATTAATAAAGCAGCAGTCCTACAATTAAGTAATATCAAAGCCAACCACCCTAATCTCAGCCATTCTGAAATCCAAAAACATCAGTAATTAGAAGGTAATAGTTATATTTATAGGTATTAATATAGTTGGTGTGAATGTGGTATTAATATAAATAAGTAACATCTATGAGT
This sequence comes from Trachelipus rathkii, assembly GCA_015478945.1. Taxonomy (NCBI): domain Eukaryota; kingdom Metazoa; phylum Arthropoda; class Malacostraca; order Isopoda; family Trachelipodidae; genus Trachelipus; species Trachelipus rathkii. The sequence goes on along the minus strand of JABUQX010092129.1, from coordinate 10,538 downwards.
TTTCAAACAAAAGCTAAAAAGGACAAAAATAAATAAAAAGTCCAAAAAATACTGATAATTTTTTATTGAACACTTATTAACAGGAATAACTAATTTTCAATGCAACCAATGTATAATTATTATGTTTATTTTTTAGCATTTAGTATTTGTACTTTTATATATTTATAGTTTGTTATATTTTTATATTTTTAGAACCTGTTCGAATATATCTACGATGTTTAAATAAAATGCATATATCGAATCGAGTATCACAAACCACTGATGTCAGGGATTTCTCATTGATGTTTTACAAAGTTCTTCTAATTAAGAAGGCTTGGATGAAGAATACAGAAGCTGTCACTCAGATGGAGGAATGATCATCCGATTGACACAAAATAAGTATAAATAAGAATAGCAAAAATAAAAATAATAAAATAAATAAAAAATATATACAGGTAAACTTATATATATGAAATATAAAAATTTATCTGTATATATTGTGTTAAAAATAACATCCTTCCTTATGAGTGAATGAATTTGATAAATATTTAGTTTTAATATTTTTTTTTTTATTATTAATTTTAATAATAATAATAATAAAAATGAGCGATATCGAACAAATAGAAGATATCGACAATATAGATGAAATCGAAACAACTGAAGGAGGTTTTAAGGTTCCTTCAGGAAAACTAGCTGCCATAACAAAAAAAAAATAAAAATTAAAGGTATGGCATGCTTTCTTAAATAACTTAGATTTAAGTCTCGAAATTAAAACTGATGAATTAACATTAGATGCAAAAGTAGAATCCTTAAAAAATACTTGTAGTGAACTAATAGCAGAATCTGTAGAGTCAGATAAAATTCAGCAGTGGCTTACATTAAAATTAAAGCCATATTATGAGTTAAAAAGTGATATTTCAAAATATATGAATAAATACGAACCAAAGATTAGGCCACAAGACAGTGCTAGTAATGTATCAAGTAAAATTAGTAAAGCAAGTATAGCTAGTTCAAAAAGTGCAATAGCCCAATCTTTGTTACTTGAGATAGAAAAAAGTAAAATAAAATTACAAGAGCATGAACAATACTTGGCAAAAAAAGGGAACTAGAAAATTTAGATTTGTACCAACACAGTAGTCATATAAAAAATCTGGAACAAAGCCTAATTAAAATAGAACAAAAATTAGAAAGTCCAATTTTCAGTATTAGCGATACTTCTGTAAAAAAGGAGAATAAAAATGTAAATTTTTCAGAAACTAAAATAAATAGTATAGGTGAAAATAATAATCAGGAGTCTAAATTAGTAGAAATTTTAAAACAAAAGTTAGAAGTGAGTATTAATAATCCTCTTCCTATATGTGAACCAGAAATATTTTCTGGAAAGGATCCAACCAAATTTAAAGATTTTATGCTAGTTTTTAAAACTAATATAGAAGGAAAATGTGAAAATGAAATGAACAAGCTTTCCTATTTAATCAAGTATACAGAAGGTATAGTAAGAGGTTGTATGCATTTGGATGAAAATATGTTATAAAAAGGCAGTAGAAAAACTCGAGAAACAGTATGGAAATGAACAAGTTATTGCTAATACATACCTAAAAAAGCTAGAAGACTGGAATGAAATTAAGAATGAAGATAGTGAAGCTATGGCAGATTTTTCTTTGTTTTTAGACTCTATTAATAATGCAATGGAAAATATTACTCCATTGAATGAATTGAATTCTACTGGTGCTATTTATAGAATAGTTAAAAAACTTCCCTACAAACAACGTGATAAGTGGAGATATAAAGTTGATAGTATGTATGAAGAAAATAAAAAGGTAAATTTTAGTACATTTACAAAGTTTGTTGAAAAAGAAGCAAGAATAATGAACACACCACTGTTTGGTGAACTTGGCATTGGTACAAAACCCAAACAAACCAAATTACAAAGTGAAAAAGGTAAGTCACTTTATACAAAAGAAAATAATAATGACCATAGAAATAATAATAAATGGAATAATAATAATGACAATAAAAATAGGAATAATGGTAATAATAGTAGTAGTAGTAATAAAAATAATAAATCGCAGTTTTGCAATTTTTGTAAAAAGGACAATCATAGTATACTTAAATGTAAAATCCTAGAAAAACAAAGCCAAGATGAAATAACAAAGTTCATTAAAGACAATAAATTATGCTTTAAGTGTCTCAGATCAAATCATTTTAGTAGTAACTGTAAAAGACCAGAAAAATGTGAAAGATGTAATAAGCAACATTTAACAATCCTGCATAGAGAAAAAGATAGTACCAATTTAACAAAGAAAGAGCAAGATGGCTCAAATATCTCACCAGCAGCACTCACTGTGAATTTAGAGGATAAAGATAAAAAGGTAGAGTCAAAAGAATCAGGAAGTAATGAAGCAAAAACCTTTCAAACAAAAGTAAGTAATAGAAAGCTATTTTATCCTGCAGTGCCAGTTAAAATAAAGCTTAAAGGTAAAGATAAAGTGATCAAAACATACATGGGTTTAGATACATATTCCTCAGCATGTTTTATGGATTTAAATTTAGCTGCAGAATTAGGTATGTCATATATGAAACCTCATAAAGATATAGATATAACTACTATGTATGGACAGAATAAAATAAAAACATACATTTTAAATAATCTAGAAATTTATGATATTGAGATGAGGAAATCTGAAACCATAAATAATGTATATTGTAAAGAAAATTGGCCCTTTAAAATGGAAGAGAGTCCATCTATCAAAGATATAAATGGATTAGAATACTTAAATCATGTGCCCTTCAACTTCATAGAATCAAAAATTGGATTATTAATAGGAATGAATCAAAGTAAATTGTTAAAACCCATAGAAGTAGTAGAAGGTCATTATAACTCTCCCTTTGCAGTTAAGTATTCATTTGGATGGGCATTACAAGGTTCGACACCAGATGGTATACCAGCATTCATGAGTTTAAGATGTCATAAAACACAAATACAAGAAGAAAATGATAACTTATTTGAAAAATATTGCTTAAGAGAGTTTTCTGAAAAGAATCCTGAACAAGTTTGTGACAGTGTTGAAGATCAAAGGTGGAAAAATAAGGTTGAAAATACATTACAAAGAACAATTACAGGTAAATTTCAAGTTGGTTTACCATTTAAAAAAGAAAATCAGCATTTTCCTAATAACAAAAATCAAGCATTAGTAAAAAATAAATTTTTGAAGGATAAAGAATATTTTGTACAATATTGTGATAACATAGATGAAATGTTAAAACTTAATTTTGCAGAAAAAGTTGAGAAACATGAATTATTAAACAATGACAGATTCTATTTAACACACCATAGCGTAATTCATCAACAAAAGAAAAAATGAGAGTAGTATTCAATGCAGCTTTACCATACAATGGTATTTCTTTAAATAATAGTTTACTCACAGGCCCAGACTATATTTCTAACCTACAAGGCATCCTTTTAAGGTTCAGAAAAGAGAAATATGCTTTCATAGCAGATATAGAGAAGATGTTTTATCAAATACAGGTACTTGACAAAGATAAAGATTATCAGCGCTTCTTATGGTTCCCAAATAGTAATTTAGATCAAACTCCAGAAGAATATAGAGTTAAAGTTCATATATTTGGAAGTGTGAGCTCACCTTCAATTGCAAATTATGTCTTGAAGCAAACTACAAATGTAATTGAAGCAGAAAAATTCAGTAATTTAGCCAAAGACACCATACTTAGAAATTTCTATGTTGATGATTGTTTAAAGTCTGTGAAATCAGAAAATGAGGCTGTAGCAGTTTATAAAGAAGTTAAAGAAATTTTAAAAATTAGTGGTTTTAATCTGCATCAAGTAGCTAGTAATTCAAAGAAATTTTTAGAAAATATTGATAAACAAGACTTAAGTAAAGATTTTAAAGAAATAAACTTATCCTTAGATGAATTGCCTTCACAAAAGGTATTAGGCTTGTTGGGACCCAGAAATAGATTTAATGAAAGCTAGGGTAGATATACAAAATAAAGAATTGACAAAAAGAAGTATACTCAGTTGCATTTTTTCCATATATGATCCACTAGGATTTATTAGCCCAGTGCTACTAGTAGCTAAAAGGATATTTCAAAATTTATGCGATAGAAAGGTTAATTGGGATGATGAAATTCCATCAGATATAAAAAAAGTTACATAAAATGGCTAGTGATGTTAATAAGCTAAATGATTTTCAAGTCCCTAGGCCATATAATCCAAATTGTCTAAAGTATAAAAGTGTAGAACTACATTATTTTTCAGATGGTTCTCAAATTGCATATGCAGTAGCATATATAAGATTCATTGAGGAGAATGATGAAATATATTGTTCATTGGTGTTATCTAAAACAAGATTGATACCATTAAATAAAAATTTGATGTTAACTATTCCAAGAATAGAACTGAGTGCAGCAAAATTAGCAGTCAACATACACCAAATTTTAAAAGATGAATTAGATATGAACATAAGTAAAGAGTATTTTTGGATAGATAGTGAAATTGTGTTACAATATATTAAAAATGAATCAAAAAGATTCAAAAGATTTGTACATAATAGAGTTAATTATATTAGATCACAAACAGATATAAGCCAATGGAATTATGTACCAGGCAAGCTAAATATTGCAGATATAGCAAGTAAAGGGATATCTGTTAATGAGTTTTTGAACAATAAACTATGGAGCACTGGTCCAGAATTTTTGTACAAAGACAAAGCTCAATGGCCTGAGCAAAATAAAGAAAATAAATTAGATGATGAAAATGATGAAATTATAAAAAGTAAACCAGTAATGGCCATACAACTACAAGAAAGCTCAACAGACAAGCTCATACATTCTGTCTCAGATTGGATGAAATTAAAAACAAAAGTAGCATGGATTTTAAGAGTTAAAGAAAATTTGCATAAAAAAGCCTGGAATAAAGGTGCTATGACAATCACAGAATTAAAAAATGCAGAAAAGGCTATTTACAAATATGTACAAAATAAAGAATTTCATGATATACAATACAAAATAAAAAAGAAAGAAGCCTTACCAAAGAGGCACATTTTGGCAAAATTCCTACCATTTATAGATGGTAATGGAATATTAAGAGTAGGTGGGAGGAATAAAAATCTGAATGATGTATCATATGATTTTAAACATCCAATTATCTTGCCAAATAGTCATGTTACAAAGCTAATAATGAGACATTACCATAGAATAAATGGACATTTAGGAAAACAAACAGTTTTAAATGCTTTAAGAGAGAAGTACTATATCATTGGAGCAAGTAGAAGTATTAAGAAGATTTTAAAAGATTGCATAATATGTAGGAAGCTCCATACAAGACCAACTCAGCAGTTGATGGGAGATTTGCCCAAAGATAGATTAGAATGTGATATACCACCATTCACGAATATTGGAATTGATGCCTTTGGTCCTTTTCTTATAGTAAGGGGAAGGGGGAAAGTAAGAGAAAAAAGATATGGATTGATATTCTCATGTTTAAGTAGCAGAGCAATACATTTAGAGATGTTATATTCATTAGATACTGATGCTTTCATCAATGCTCTAAGAAGATTTATCAGCCGTAGAGGCAATGTGAAATTGATCCGATCAGATAATGGATTGAACTTTGTGAAAGCTAACAAAGAATTAAAAGGACAAGTTAAAAATTGGAATAATAAGCAAGTAAATAAATTTTTTGAGCAAAAAGAAATACAGTGGATATTCCAACCACCTCATAGTTCTCATAAAGGAGGTCATTTTGAGAGACACATTAGAACTGTAAGAAATATACTACAAGCTTCACTCTTAGAACAGCCAATAAGGTTGACAGATGATAACTTGAACACTTTGTTCTGTGAGATAGAATTCATTATAAATAACAGACCAATAACAGAATTTTCAAATGATTTAGAAAACTTAGAAGCTTTGACACCAAATCATCTATTAACCCTTAAAGGAAATATAACATTCCCACCAGGTTTATTTCAAGATAAAGATTGCTACTTATATAAAAGATGGAAACAAGTTCAGTATCTTGCTGATTTATTTTGGAAAAGATGGATCAAAGAATATGTCCCTTTATTGCAAAAAAGAAGTAAATGGTTAGCAAAAAGAATCGCACAAAGAAGGAGATTTAGTTCTTTTAATAGATGACTTCAAACCAAGAAATATGTGGAATTTAGGAAAAATAGTAAAAGTTTACAAAGATGACTCAAACAGAGTGAGAATAGTAGATGTGAAAATAAATAAAGACAAGAATACTTTAAATACAACAATTTTGAAAAGACCAATAACAAAATTGATCTTGCTGAGAGAAAGTGCAGGATTATAACAAGAAGACAACAGAATTGTAAACTCTAAGGAAACTAAGAATAATAAGAAAACTTAATATTCTTAGCAAAAGGGGGAATATGTTATATTTTCCATTAAAATATAAGAAAAAAAAATAATAATAATAATAAAAAATAAAAAGGAAAATTAAAGAAAATTCATTACTATTCATACTATGTGAACATCAACTATGGTTACAAAAATTACCAAAATATTAGAAATGTAGAAAAGCAAAAATTTATTGCAACGACAGAGAAATTGCTGAGGAAATCAGAATAGAAGGTGGGGCAACATTAAGGGCTTGCAAATAGAATAAAGGCTAAAGAAAGCCCAATATTAAGAAAAACCAAGTAATTAGAAGATACTGCAAGCAAATATAATCTATTGCAGAAACTCAAACAAGCTATTGAAGCAACAAACTGTCAACTTTGCTAAAGTAAACAAAGAAAATAAAAGCAAAGTACAGCATTGAAATTCAATCAACATTAAGCCATTTGAAGAAGCACTTAGTACCATCTATTTCAAGAGCTTATTAATTTCACAAAGAAGAAACTAGTAAGGTGGAATTAATAGCAATTGACTAAATTCTTCAATCATCTAATATATGAATAAAGAAGCCAGAAGAAAATTTAGAACACCAAGAAAAACTCTACACAAAAGCTAAGAATTCAAAAGAAGAAATTTAAGTAAGGAATTTGTCAGCTATATGATTAGAGTGACCAATCTTCAAGCAACTTTATTAATAAAGCAGCAGTCCTACAATTAAGTAATATCAAAGCCAACCACCCTAATCTCAGCCATTCTGAAATCCAAATACATCAGTAATTAGAAGGTAATAGTTATATTTATAGGTATTAATATAGTTGGTGTGAATGTGGTATTAATATAAATAAGTAACATCTATGAGTTTTCAAACAAAAGCTAAAAAGGACAAAAATAAATAAAAAGTCCAAAAAATACTGATAATTTTTTATTGAACACTTATTAACAGGAATAACTAATTTTCAATGCAACCAATGTATAATTATTATGTTTATTTTTTAGCATTTAGTATTTGTACTTTTATATATTTATAGTTTGTTATATTTTTATATTTTTAGAACCTGTTCGAATATATCTACGATGTTTAAATAAATGCATTTCGAATCGAGTATTTCAAACCACTGATGAAAGGAATTTCTCATTGATGAAAATCAATATTATTATTATTATTATTATTATTATTATTATTATTATTATTATTATTATTATTATTATTATTATTATTATTATTATTATAATTATTATTATTATAATTATATAAATGTTATTATTATTCTATATTGCATATATATACATATGAAAAATTTTTATTTTTACATATATACATACATATTATTATTATATATATTATATATTAGTTATATATATTATTATATATATTATATATTTATTATATATAATATATATATATATATATATATATATATATTATTATTATTATTATGTATATACATATATACATATATATATATATATATATATACATATATTATATATATATATATTATATATTATATATATACATATATATTACATATATATATATATATATATATTATTATTATATATATATAAATACATACATATCCAAGTCCTCCTTAGTCAAAACTCATGGCAACAGCAGTTTTTAGTTTGAAATCCTTGCATTTTGTAAAGTATTTGGTTATATTACTTAAGTGATATTTACCTTTATATAATTAAAATAGTGCATAATGGAAGTAAGTGACTGTTCCTTCTATATATATATATATATATATATATATATATATATATATATATATATATATATATATATATATATATTTTTTTTTTTTTATATAAATATATATATATATTTTTTTTTATTTATATATATTTATATATTTACATATATATATATATATATATATATATATATATATATATATATATATATATATATATATATATATATATATATATATATATATATATATATATATATATATATATATATATATATATATATATATATGTATATATACATATATACAAGTTTCTCTTTGTGTCAAATTCGTTAGAGCAACAGCAGATTTTTAATTTGAAATCCTTGCATTTTGTAAAGTGTTTGGTTATATTACTTAAGTGATATTTACCTTTATATAATTAAAATAGTGCATAATGGAAGTAAGTGTAGATTTTATATTGAAAAATAGCTTTAAAAGCTTATCTAAAGAACAACTTAATTTTAAAAAATCTGGAAGGCCTACATTTCTTAATTTCCAAATAACATCCAAAGGCAATAATGTTATATATATATTACATAAAGAAGATATATATATAAGAGTTATATATAAACATGTATATGTATATATATATATATATATAATATATATATATATATATATATATATATATATATATATATATATATATATATATATATATATATATATATATATATATATATATATATATATAGCTGCCTACCCAATTATAACCATAAAAATAAAAAAAATATATATATATATATATATATATATATATATATATATATATATATATATATATATATATATATATATATATATATATATATATATATATATATATATATATATGTGTGTGTGTGTGTGTGTGTGTGTTTATGTGTGTGTGTGTGTGTGTGTGTGTGTGTTAGGATTAATAGGAAGGAAAGGGGAGTGGTTTAAAGTAGGAGTGGGTCTGAGACAAGGTTGTGTTATGTCTCCATGGTTGTTTAATATCTTTATAGATAGTGTAGTTAAGGATATGAATAGAATTGGGAAAGGAGCTGATATGAATCTGAATGAGAGTAATTGGGAGATAAGCGTCTTACTTTTTGCCGACGATTCTGTGTTGATTGCCGATACAAAAGAAAAACTGCGTGATTTGGTGCTTGAGTTTGAACGAGTGTGCCAAGGAAAAGGATTAAAAATTAATCCAGCTAAAAGTAAAGTGATGAAAATTAGTACAAAACCCAAAGGAGACGATTCTCAATCTGGGTTGGATATCATAAAGGTGAATGGGGAAAGCCTAGCAGAGACTACAGTTTTTAGATACTTAGGAATGGATATTGGGGCTTTCGGAGGCATGAAAGAAGAGATTGACCATAGGGTTGCTGAGGGTGAAAGAGTATTAAGTAGCCTTAGAGAATTATGGAAAAAGGGAAATTTAACAAGGAAGGTAAAAATGAAATTATTTGAGTGTATATTTGTTCCAACTGTTCTGTATGGATGTGAGACGTGGGCATTAAACTCTAAAATGAAAAAAAAGAGTTGAGGTTTTAGAAATGAAAGGTTTTACGAGGTATTTATGGAACAAAGAGAATAGATAGAATTAGATAAGATAAGGGAATATGTGAAGGTAGGAGAAATAACTTGAAAGAGCATCAAGGGGTACAGGATGGTATGGTCACGTGCTTTGAATGAATGATAATAGATTGACTCAGAAGGTTTTAAAGTCCGAAGTGGTATAGGCAATAAGAGAAGAAGCAAAACCCAAGTGGAGGTCGGGTGATGGAGTAAAGAAGCTATTAATGGCAAAGGGTATTAGTATAGATTATAGAAATAGATTAACGCGTGATAGGATCACTTGGAGAAGAATAGTTCATGGAAAGTTCCGTCAAGGGTTGCAATTAATTGAACAACCTGGAACATAGCAAATAAGTCAACAGCATTCCCGATTTGCAGACTGACAATTTTACCCAGTAAAGTTATGTGGGACGGTGATGAATGTTAATATATATATATATATATATATATATATATATATATATATATATATATATATATATATATATATATATATATATATATATATATATATATATATATATATTTATAGAGTATATATATATTTTTTTTTTTACAAGTTACCTCACCACTCACGGGCAATGCCCTTTCAAACGAGATATTTAAAAATAAATAAATAAATACAAAAAAAAAATTACATAAAGAAAAACATTAAAATAAATGGAAAGTAAACCCACCCTGTCCCTTGCCTAACGCAATTCCCTCAGGTGGGCGCAGACGCGGGATTTAAATAGAGGAAGATTGAATATAGAGGGGAAAATAAAAGAAGGCAAAGAGTTCCACAATACAGATGTGGCTGGAAAGAAGGAGGTACCACAACGAGTAATCCTTGAGTCTCCAATATTCACACAATATCTATGAGAGAACAAGGCACCCTCTTTGTATTACGAG
>JABUQX010092128.1:15000-21037 GCA_015478945.1 Trachelipus rathkii | reverse complement strand
TTGCGTTTTGCATCGGTACTTCGTTCAGTTCAATTCAGGTGTTTAACCGTTTTCCGCGTTTAATCCGTAGAAACGCTTTTCGCGCGTTTTCGTGCGCCACGCTTCATATATAAAGACACCACCATTGTATCATTACACAAATATTTAATAACTCGGCACCGAACCGGAGCCAGCACCGGTGCAGCTGTCCCCTTCTACTCCTCTGAGTCAGACTCCTTCTCCATTCTTTCCTTTCTTTATTCATCTTTCATCCTTCTTCATTCCTCCTTTGTTTTTTTCACTCTGTGCTCTTTTTTCAGTCGGGACCCCCCTAATGGGGGGTCCTAGACACCCCATACGGACTTATAACCATCATATTCGAGTTCTACGACCTCGCTAACCCTTATAAAGACACCAACATTGTTATACGACTGTTTATTAACTCGGCACCGCAGTGGCTCCAGCACCGGTGCCGGAGCCAACTCCACAGATTCACATACCAAGTATTTCTAGAAATTCAACTCTGAATCCTCTCATCAAATTTCAGCCAATTACGAACACTTCGATTTTTTAAGGGGGGGTGGGGCCCCTTCGGGGGCCCCATGGGGACGTAACATGGTCTACGACGAGGTTACCTCCCCATCTAACCCCCCTCCAAATTTTAGCCTGATACGATAACTCTAACCCATGTAGATATATATATCGAACTCGGAACCGGATGCGAAGAAGAAACCGCGGCGAAAATAATACCAAAAATAATAATAATAATACCGGACCCCGCGGCGATGCGGTGATGCGGACCCGGAGCCGGAGCCGGAACCGGAATCGCAGCCGGAGTCGAACCCTGCGAGGCAGCGCGAACCTGGAGCTTGAGTCGTTGGCTAGGGATGCGAACCAAAGGTGAATGAACGCAATGTCACACATTGAATCGGTGTTGATCTCGATGGTAAAGAAGACGCGGAGACGCTGAAGGTGACGAAGGATACGTAGAAGGGGTATTAAAACAACTCAGAAGTGTTTCCTTCGGAAACACTTCTTCGACGTAATAATAATAATAATGTGTTTGTGTATGCGCACGCGCGCTCAGTCTGTGTCTGTCGGTCAAACGAACCCTTCGGTCTGTTTGGCCTCAGAATACTCGGTCGCCAAACGTTTGTTGAGCCTAAACTCATCCCATTCGAATCACGCCACAAGGGCGTGGCGCTATCAGTGTCCACCCACTCAGGGGGGTGACCCACCTCTATATACATCCTACGGGCACCAAAACTTTTACACGGATTCGTCCTTATCCCATATATAGATTATATTCCAAGTTTAAAGCAAATATCTCTTATACTTTTTGAGAAAAAGCTGTAGGATCCCTTCCTTCACCTGCATATATATATATATATATATACTCTCTTTTCGTATTTTTATACTCTCTTTCTTTCCACTATATATATATATACTCTCTACTACTCTCTCTATATATATATATATACTCTTTCTCTTTCTCTATACTCACTATATATATATATATATCTTTCTTTCTCTTTCTTTATCTTCCTCAACCCCACTCACTCCTTTCCTTCATATATATATATATATATGTCTATATGCTTTCATATATATATATGTATATATGTATATGTATATATATATGCTGTATATATCCAATACATACTCTTCTCAACTAACTCATATGTATGTATGTATGTCTATATGTATATATATATATATGTGTATAATAATAATACCCCCTGCTCTCTCCTATATATACTCTCCATATATATATATACTCTTTCTTATATATATATATATATATACTCATGCTCTTTCTATATATATATATATATATATATATATATAATAATATATATATATATATATATATATATATATGTATAATAATATGTAATATATGCTATATGTAATAATATATGTATAACTGCTATATATATATATATATATATGTATGTATGTAATACTTAGTTATAGCTCTGACTTTGGCTTCCAGTTGGCCCTAATGTATATATGTATGTATATGTAATAATAATATATATATGTATATATATATATATATATATATACTATATATATACTATATACTATATATATATATATACTATTAGTGATGAGGCAAAGCTGGCCGCCGCCTGTTCACTACTCCGAATTACTCGATTAAAACAATTATGAAAAAACAAAATAACTCCTGCATTGATAAAAAAAAAGTGACGTAATCATAATTAAAGATGCCATTTTCGCAAGAATAGTTATATATTATTATTATTATTATTATTATTATTATTATTATTATTATTATTATTATTATTATTATTATTATTATTATTATTATTATTATTATTATTATTATTATTATTATTGTTATTATTATTATTATTATTATTATTATTATTATTGTTATTATTATTATTATTTTTATTGTTATTATTATTATTATTATTATTATTGTTATTATTGTTATTGTGTATTATTATTATTATTATTATTATTATTTTTTATTATTATTATGGGTGGTGTTATTGGCATTATAATTATTGGTATTATTATTATTATTATTATTATTATTATTATTATTATTGTTATTATTATTATTATTATTATTATTATTATTATTATTATTATTATTATATGTTAACGTCACTTTTTTTGTTAAAAAAGATCGTTTGGAAATAAAGGAAACAATACGGGAGTAATCTCGTTTATATATATATATATATATATATACATATATATATAAATATATATATATATATGTCCATCTCTATATATATATATATATATGTATATATATATATATATATGTATATATATCTAAATGCTAATTTTTTAATTTTTTTTGGGCCAACTAATTTTGTTGCTTGAAATATGTCCATATCTAGTATATATTCTCTCTTTCTCTCTCTCTCTCTCTCTCTCTCTCTCTCTCTCTCTCTCTCTCTCTCTCTCTCTCTCTTCTCTCTTTGCTCATATATATATATATATATATATATATATATATATATATATATATAGCAAATTCTCAATTAATGAGATGTTCTTCACGGACCCTAAATATGAAGATATTTTATGTCGAAGAGGGTTTGACCATTACTCAACCTCAGGTACCTCTTATTATTTATATAATTTCTTAAGAACAAATTTTTTTTTAATATTTATTTTTTAATTATTATATCAGTGTTTTGGATTGAAACAAATGCTTTTCTTACATGTTGAAAGTTATTATTATTATTATTATTCTTATTATTATTGTTATTATTATTATTATTATTATTATTATTATTATTATTATTATTATTATTATTATTATTATTATTATTATTATTATTATTATTTGTTGTTTGTTGTTATTATTATTTTGCTATTTTTTTTGTTTGTTTGTTTGTTGTTTGTTTTTGTTTGTTAGAGGTTTTTGTTTATTGTTTGTTTGTTTGTTTGTTGTTGTTTGTGATTTGTTTGAACTCAATTGTTTACGTTCTTTTAATATATGTATTTTTATGTGTATGTACTTATGTATTTGTATATGTATATGTAATATGTAGGTTTTCTTATACACGAGATTTACACAGCTCTGTAATTATTAAAAATAAAGATATGTGTGTATGTGTGTGTGTGTGTGTGTGTGTGTGTGTGTGTGTGCTCTTTCATATATATGTATGTATGTATGTAACCAATAATATGTGTGTGTATGTCATGTGTGTGTGTTTCTTTAATGATAAAGTGATAGTGTTAATAATTTGTGTCAATAATAATAATAATATGTGTGTGTGTGTGTGTGTGTGTGTGTGTGTGTAATTGTTCGAGTATCTTTGTGTGAGCATGTTTCTCTTTTTTTTTGTAATAGACTCCAGTAAATTTTAAACTCCAGACTCTCTCTCTCTCTCTCTCTATATATATATATATATATATATATATATATATATATATATATATATATATATATATATATATATATATATATATATATATATATATATATATATATATATATATATATATATATAATATATATAACTTTCTAATATATAAATATGAATATACAATTATGTGTTGAAAATTTATACACAGAGTAATCTATATATATGTTTACTGTGTATGTATAATAATATGTAATAATAATAATATTATGTAAAGCCATTTCGAAAACTGATCGACGCAATAATAATATGTATATATGATTGGTTTTAAACCCAAAAACATTTGCATTAGATACTTGAGGGATTGCTATTTTACAAGTTTTCATTAATTTATAATTGATTCAATTGATAACTTCTATTTTTTTCTTTCTTTCTTTATTCTTTTATTTTATTTTATTATTATTATTATTATTATATTATATACTATTATTTATTTTGTTATTTTATTATTAGTATTTTATTCATTTCTTTTCTATTTTTATTTATTTTATTAAATATTGTTTGTTATAAAATTATTTATATGTATAGTATTTACAGTAAGAGATTCCTAAGGCTAAATTTAGGTTTTAGAATTTAAATATTTTATATTTATAACCGAAATGTGCATTTAGAACAAATAAATGTTTATATGAATTTTTTCAAATAAAACGAGTGTTTTATTCGATTCCTAGGTAGGGAAAAAAAACAACTTGTAAGAAAATTGATTTCGCGATTGTGTATAGTATATACTGTCTTAAAATTTTCTCTCGGCTATTTTGGAGAAGACCGATCTGTCTCCTTTTATAATTGATTGAAAAATAACATTGTTTAATGGCGATAATTCTTACATTTTTTGTTTAAATTTTAAATAATCTTTTATATGTATTATGTAATAATTTCTTTCATATGATCAATTTTAAAAAAAAAAAAAAAAAAAATTAAATCTTATCGTAACTATGAAATTTCCAGATCAATCGTTTCAATAGTGATAACTCGGGCTAAGCCCGAGCAGCCCGAGTGTAGGAGTCTCCTCTGATATATATATATATATATATATATATATATATATATATATATATATATATATATATATATATATATATATATATATATATATATATATATATATATAAAGTATATATATATATATATATGTATATATATATATGCTCTCTCTCTCTCTCTCTCTCTCTCTCTCTCTCTCTCTCATTACTCCTCTCTCTTTCTCTTTCTCTCTCACTCTTTCTCTCAGGTCAGAGTGCTCTAGTGTTAAGAGTTTCAGATCCAGAAGAAAGATACTGGAGTTTCTTATTAGGGGCAAAACCCTCCTAGTAGTTATTAAGGGTCTCATATATATATATATATATATATATATGCTCTCCTGCTGCTGCTCATGCTCATATATATATATTTTAATTAATACACAGGTATAAAATTGTACATATGTACATGTAAGTATGTACATAGATGTACACTTATATATATGTATGTGTGTAATAATAATGTGTGTAATAATAATATGTGTGTGAATATATATATATATATATATATATATATATATATATATATATAT
The DNA here is from genome assembly GCA_015478945.1 of Trachelipus rathkii. Taxonomy (NCBI): domain Eukaryota; kingdom Metazoa; phylum Arthropoda; class Malacostraca; order Isopoda; family Trachelipodidae; genus Trachelipus; species Trachelipus rathkii. The sequence goes on along the minus strand of JABUQX010092128.1, from coordinate 15,589 downwards.
ATATATATATATATATATACTGCTATATATATATATATATATATATATATATATATATATATATATATATATATATATATGAAAATGTACGAAGAAATAGGTGTTTCGGGGATGAGGTAATTATTAAGGAGGTAATAGGTGAGAGTAAAAGTTGAAAAATGATAAATCAGCAGGTATAGAATGGAGATGAGATTGTGGTGAGTGAACATGAAAGTTGTGTAACATAACGTTTGCGGAAAGTATAGTTCTGAAGAACTGGAGGAGAGTAGTAATAGTATCCTTATCTAAGGTTAAGGATGATATAGGGAACTATAGGAACTATAGGCTAATTAGTTTATTGAGTGTGTTGTAGGGAAGATATATGCTGGTATTTTGGTTGAAAGAATTCATCGAGTGACCGAATGACTGATTTTCGAAGAACAAGGTGCATTTAGTAGTGGTAGAGGATGTGCACCTCAAATCACATTGGAATGAGAGAATGGGAGACAAAAGGAATAACTTGTATTTAGATTTTATGAACTTGCAACAGGCGTACGGCTGGATTAATAGGGAATCTCTTTGTCAGGCGTTAGGAATGTATGGTGTTGGT
>JABUQX010092127.1:25000-39049 GCA_015478945.1 Trachelipus rathkii | reverse complement strand
GTTATTTCAACAATTTAGTTTACTACTATCATTAACACAGTAACAGCATACCCTCTGCAAAACCTATAGCGCAGCTCAATACTAGTTTCCTTTACATTCACCACACTTCATTCAACAATATATCCTAAATATGTAAACTCGGATACTTGTTCAAATTCCTACATCATTTAACAAACTTCACACAGCGACTCTCATGCACTCACTACCATAATCTTACCTATATCTATATTTCTTCAAACCCTTCTTTTTGACACACCATGCCAAAAACCTCTCACCAAATCCTCTCAAACTCTCTTCAAGATTCACAACACAAAACCAATTCATTCAGCATACAATAAACAGAGGCACCTTCCCTCTTCCATTCGTTTTCAATCATTCTAACCTTTCCCTGCCCGCCCTACCTCTAATTCTTTCATAACGGCGCACAATATATCAAATTAAAAATAACCAAGGAACAAACACATCACTGCTTTAACTCCGCTATTAATATTAAACCACTCACTTTCACGTCCATTTAATCTTACGCATCCTTCACTACGTTAATATTTTTGATTCCATTCAGAAACATACCACCAAATCTGCCACAGAGCTTCCCTGTTAATCCTTCATACGTCAGTATGCAGCCAACTAAAACCATACAATTAATTCTTTTCTCTTTCATTTCTCAATCATTTGTTTAGATGCTAAAAATTTGATCTACACATCCTACTCCAATTCTAAATGCACCATTGTTCTTCGCAATTGGATTCCCTCTGTCAACTATTATAATCAGGAGTAATATTAGAGTGAGAAATTGCAAGAATAGTAAACTGCAGTATCCGTGAATAAATAAACTCTGGTGAAAATGTCAAACAGGAGTTTAAGGTTGTTGATTGGACTGAATATGGAAAGTTTGTCTGTAGCTAAATCGATTTGTGGAGGATGTAGTTCCGAAGACTTCAGGAGAGCACTGATCAGTACCTTGCGTAAATGATAAAAAAACTCGAAACTATTAGGGAAGTTAGTTTATATGAGTCTTGTAAAGGAAATATATGCTGGTATTTTGTTTTTAACGTGCATCGAGTGTGACAGAGGTGCCAGATTATTGAAAGCTCGAGGAGTTTGTAGCCTCTTGGCTTTTAATTTGTTATTATGGTGATAAATAAAATAATAATATTAGACAGTATCAGGAAGAGGGGTTAGAATGATGGTGAGGCTTTACCCTGCTATTGTAGCAAATGTTTTGGTTTTGCTGAGCGTTAATATAGTCCATCACCGATAGACATAAGGCGTATTTATTGGATCACCAATAAAAGTAAGGTCCTCTGTGGTGAAGTTTGTCTGTAAAAGTCTCTTTAAATGATATGAAACAGTGAAGTCTTGGATCACGGATATGTAGTAGGGTTTTTCAGCTTATTCAAACATGCTATAATTTCAAAATCCCAATACTCAAAATATAATTATCATTTTAAAAAATAGATTTCTTTATTTTTAAGAAGTTTTTATTATGAAAGAAGTAAAATAATTTAGTTAAGCATATTATATCGCGAAAATCCATTTTTACCTCTACTTCCACTTTTAAAAAAAAGCTGTGATAAGAACTAGAATTTGCAATGCGAAGTGCCTTGTTCTAGTAGCATCCTCAAAGTTGGTCTTTATGTGTTTACTTAAGTCATAAAAGAGTTCCTTTCATTTGCTTTTGTTTACTCTCGTTTCAAACTGGTGGAAGTGTACTTTGTTCGTAATCATTAATTTTAATTGATCTCTTAATAAAAGGCATCTTTCATTTTTCCTCTATGAAATTATGCGTCTCACATAAAGTTGTTCATCCCCACAAACATTCGTTGAAAGTTATGAAGTAATTTATTTGTCTTTCATCCACCAACTTGTTTACTCTTCGCGAGTCACTATCAACTTGTCCATAAATCGAAGTCAGCACTTCTCCTATACTCTCCCCATCACATTGACCACCCTTTTGGCTTTTTCTTTTCCCCCCAAAAAACTTCTTTTGTTATTTTTTTTCGCATGTTCCATCACTCAAATCTCCTTTTGTTTTTCGCAGCTGTTTTCGTTTCGTCTTTCAGGATTTCATGATATTTTTTTTTTTTTTAAAGTTTATTTATTACCTTTTTTTAAATGAGCAAATTAAAATTTTATTTTTGAAGTAATTTCCATATTTTTCTACTGGCTCAACACTTCTGCAGATAAGAACAATCAAAGTTTGTAGAAGAGCAGTTTTATGATATTTTATATGAAAAGATAACATTTTCGTTTCGATCTCTTTATAAAATCTGAAAAAAATTCCTACTTTCTACGTTAAAAAATAGAATGAATTTTCCCCTTACATTTATTATTAGCAGCATCTCAGAGAGGACTCTCATTGTTGCGCAGATCCTAAAATTGTGTTAAAATACTAAAAGTGTTATGTATTATAAGAATCATCTCTGCTTTAACAAGCAATGAGCTTATCATAGCATAATTTAAACTTAATGGGGCTGGCCTTTGAAGTACTCAGCATAATGGATGAGAGAACCGGAGCTTTAAAAACTAGTCTTGAAGCGTTCTTTTTTGCGGAACGTGGATAGAGTTATCGGTTAGAGCTCTCAGGTTATGTTAACTCAGCACCGAGTCCAGTTTCTTAATCCGCCTATATGGAGCAACTTTTCAAAATCACCTTTTGTTAAACAATTAATGAAGAAAATTTTGAAGCCAAAGTTATAGGAAATCGAAAAATGATCGGATATTTTCCATGTGATTAAAGCATACCCCTATCTTTAGATTTTAAATCTTTTTAAATCTGTTTATATCCTTACATGCGGTGTTTTCAACTCTTTACAGGATTATTTAAGAAAAGTAAAAAAAAAAATCCTTATTTTAATAGTTAGAACTATTTAATATTTCTATGTCAAATATTTTTTTTCGATACATAATACACAGGACTGTGATCGGTAAAAATTTGTGCCGGCTCCGATCCATTCTTTGAGATAACGCTCCACCTTCACATTTAAAATAATACAACTGTTTTCAAACCTTTATAATAATTTTTTTCCTGCGCGTCCGTAGATATTATATATATCATTTTAATTTTTCAGGTTAATTATTGTTCTTACAAAATATATTCATATCAAAATTATTTTATGTATTTTGATGTATTTATCTCAGTCTTTATTTCAGACTCGTTCCGGATATGCTAGAGAACTCCTTGCGAGATAAAAAGGTTTTTTGTCAAAATCAGTCTTGAGCACTTCTAGTTCGTAGTGGACTTGTGAAAGACCTGTGATATTTTTCATTATCATAGTTTTTATAATTATATAAATATATATATATATTTATATATATAACATATATATATATATATAATATATTATATATATAATATAATATATATATATATATATACATAATATATATATAGTATAATAATATATATATATTAATATATAAATATATATATATAATAAATATATATATATATATATATAATATATTAATAATAATATATATAATATATATAATATATATATATATTATATATATATATAATATATTATTTATATATATATTTTTTATTATTATTATTGTATCATCTTCTACCTCCTATCCCCAGATATGAACGTGAGAGTGGCAGCCATACACCGAACAGACCCCCTGTATACCCCGCAATTTGAGACTCTAGAAGTCTGAAAAAAATTCCACCCTAGTTTACGAGACTCGACGTACACCTCACTGTAGGTATCTCGTCCAATATATATATATGTATATATATATATATATATATATTAATAATTATATATATATATATATATATATATATTAATATATATAATATATATATATTAAATATATAATATAATATATATTTAATTATATATTTATATAATTTATTATATATTATATATACATATATATATTTATATTATATATATATATAGTATATACTATATATTATATATATATGAAACGCTTCGTGCGTAGTAGGCTTGACTGCGGCACTTGTCATGCAGTGAACCTGGTTCAATCCTCCGGTAGCAGTCTGAAATTTTTATCTTCGCTGGGCAAGAATTAAAACTCGGCTGCGCACACGTAGGTGGCGCTGGTTTGGGATATCCGCCTTTAAGTTCGATTTCCTAGTTGTAAGCCCGTCTTACCCTCTGAGAAGGGGATTAAAGCACGTTAAAAGAAGTTTAATATATATATATAGAATATTATATAAATAATATATATTATAATTATTATATATTATATTATATATATATATATATAATATAATAAATAGTATATATAATAATATATATATATATATATATATATAGTATATACGAATATATATATATAAATATATATATAGATATATAGTATATATTATAGTCAATGAATGCTTAAACTTTTTGATTATATGGGTAGATGTGATCTAGAAGTCTAACTTGTGTTTGAAAGTAATACTCGGCTTACCTTGCCACAACAAGACAAAAAAGTGCGTTTATCGTAATGAAAAGCATTTGAAATTTTCAAAATTGTTATACAAAATTTAGGGCAGCAATTAGCGAAACAACGCCTCTCTCTTGGGATATTGAAAGTTGGATAGTGGCTCTTGCAGTTACATGTAAAGTAACATATCAATTGTATCCATAATACTTAACTCATAAAACGCAATTTTGAGTTATTACGTTCGCAACAAATGAGCGATATTATAAGTGCTCATATTAGTAAGATTGTTTCAAACCGAGAGGATGTTGAATCATAGTTAACACTTTTACAGCTTTGCTTGCTTTACTCTCACTCTCATTTAATATATAATTTTATTTTTATTTATTTTTATACTACAAATTAACTTTAATACTGTTTTGCCAGACAGAAACTATTTAAAGAATGTGTTCACTTTGTGAGAATTTATATTTTTTTAAACTGACCTCACAGCTCTTATATTTTAGTATTTGTAATGAAAAATTTACGCATCTATATTAAAAGATTGTTTTTCTTTTATTTATTATTATTATGTAGAATTGAAAATAATTTCAAATATTCGCAGAGTTTTATTCGAATTTACTGTTGACTCATTCAGCATCAACCTCCCCAGGTTCCCCGTAGATAGATGCGAGATTGCGCAATCATACAGCGGAAACTGGAATATTAATGTGAGGAAATACCTAAATCCGAAAAAAGACCCTCAAGTGGCGAGCTGTGCAGCTAAATCCAGCCTAAATTCACAAGCGACAGGCGCCCCCCTCCTTCCACCTGTAGTTATCTTCAGTGCGAGTTCATCTTTTGTCACTGCATGGCAGGCCACAACTATGCCCCCCTCCCCACAAAACTAGCAGCCATTTACACTTATATATACACGTTCATTCTCTCGCCTTTTACTGACTTAACCCACTTTTTCTTAGTCTCCCAGTCTTCGACTCCCGACACACAATTATGGCAACGTACATAAACAACTTGACTACCCTTAATCCTTTCAAAATGACAACCACTTTTAAATACTCAATTATTTCATTTACACCTTTTTCAAACCACACACTTCCTAAATACGTCATTCTCCATTTTATGAATCTCTTCTCGCACCTAACTCAGCCTATATAATACATTAAATAGAGAGAATAAAGTACACATGGGCCTATAGAACTGTCTCAGCAAACTAAATAGAACAACACCAACATGGTCATGCAAATCCACAAAGCACCCAGGCTTGACAGCAACTTAAATGTAGTACACCAAGTCACACCAAAGAACAAATTATTAGCTAAGTACCGTACAACCACACTACAATCTTTAGAAGTTTCATAGTCATAACATGCAGTTTAACCTTATTAACTTGTAACTTAAAAACCCGCCAATTTGCTAGTCAAATACACTATATGATAACCAATCCATCCATATACCTATCTATCCCTTTCTTAAATATGTAGTAGTCGCACTCGACTACCTCTTCGGCAATAAGTTTCCAAAAATATAAACAACCCTATTACTGAAAGAAGCTTTCTACTATCCAAGATGCATGTCTTCCTCTAATTACTCTTCGTCCCGGCTCCGTACATGGTTTATATACAGAATTTATTGGTCTCTGTATATCATTAAGTAACATATTTTTGTTTAGACTATGATCATGTCCTCCTCTGAAGAATCTCCTTCTTCAGAAACATATTCCTAATCTTCAGCTCTATACCCTCATCCCAGAATCATTCCTTATGCTCTACGTCACTCTCTCAGCATATTGGTCTTTCTTTAAATTAAAGGCCCAAACTTGTGCACGACACTCTAAAACTGTCCTAACATAGCTATTTATACAGTTTACTATACTTGATTGTACAAAGACATTCGATTTATTATACTCAGCATTACTTCATTACTTTATTCCTTGTTCAAACACTATTAGCTACTTTCAAAATTCTGCTTATAATCACACACAAATCTTTTTCTTGGTCCACAGACTCAAGCCAACCACCATCATTCGTAAGTTAAATCTTTGTTTTGATAACCTAGGTGAAAAACCTTCACATTTTTACTATAAAATTAATGACCACTTATGCCCCTCAATCATTTGAATCTTTAATACATCCATTCACTATTTCTTGATTGAGGATACCAGTTTTATCAATCTGCAAATTATAACCTTTACATTTAAGTCCCTGGTCTAATCATTTATATAAGGAACAATAGTGCCCCCAGCACTGAACCCTGTGGACACCCGTTCACATATTTCATATGATGACTTTTTTTCATTATTTGTGCATACTGTTATTCGTTTCTACAACCACTAGTAATCCAACCATGTATCACTCCACTTATACCACATTACTATACTTTTGTTCAGTCTTATGTGAGTTATCAAATGCTTTGCTGAAGTCTAAATATATTATATCAACTGGATCTCCTCTGTCAATGTATTCCGTCAGTAATATATTCAATAAATTCTAATAAATGGTTTGTCGACATGATCTTCCTTTCTAAAACCAGCTGGGTCATTATAATATATTATCTTCCAAATATTTTTTGATTCAAACCTTTCAGAACTTCCCCAAAGCTATCACAACCAAAGCATGTTAAGCTAATGTGGACTATAATTCCGAAATTTTCGTTATTACCTTATCTTATTAAATATGACCAACAATATGCTATTTTCAGTTCCTTGGTATCCTCATCAATGTTTATAGATCACTTAAAAAATTAAATACCATTGCCTTCACAATGCTGCTACTATCCCTCTTTTTCAGAATTCTACATATATAATACCATAAGGTTGCAGCTTACTTCGTCAATATGGTTCCAGCAAAATTTAATTCAATTACCTCAATTCAAATTCTAAAATCTTTATTACAATGCATACCAAACCAATGCCTCCAAATCTATTATCAAATTTTTCCTATAAGCATGATGCAAAATAATTATTGAGAATGTTAACCAACTCCAATATCTGAACTCAATAAATTCTCGTCAATTTTAATTGGGACCATGTCTCATATTCTTACTTTTAAATTTATAAAACTAAAAGCTCTCCTCGGGCCTTATTACTATTCTTTGACTTAATTTTCTGCTCTTTCTTTGCCCTTTCTTATAGGAACGGATTAAGTTCATTTCTAATTTTCCTATAATTTTCTAAAATCTTCTTTATATTACTCCCTTAATATTTTAAAACATCTATGTTTTTCATCGATTCTTTCATCTCTTTTACCTCATCTTCACTCTTTTTCTCTTCGCCACCCTAATGGATTTATCTTTAAAAAATACCAACTGAAGCATCATCAACATTGCTTAAAATTGCTCGCACAATGATAAAAAGCATTTAGTCTTAATCTCCTTATCTAGAAATATACGAGCAGTCTCAGATTTGTTAAAAATCCCATCTTTGAAATCTAACCCTTCCTTTACTTTAATTGGCCACAATATCCACATCATTAATAATTATATTATGGATCACTAATTCCTAAATTCTCCTAAACCACCATACTTCATCGTTAGTTAATATTATCGTGGAACGTGCCCGCTATGTTTGCAGGTTCATTGACTACCTGCTTAAAAAGTTGCTCTAGCATATACAAATTTATTAAAGGCAGAACTATTATCCTCATTAGACAAGGAATTCCACTGAATGCCAGGAAAATTAAAAATCACCCATTATGACTATACATTTTTCTTTATTGTGGCATGCGTCTCGAGATCTTTCACTATTTCACATCTAATTCTATACTGGTAGGAACCTTTCTTCACACTGACAGACTGCAGTATACTATGCATCTTATTCCACACCATAGTTTCACTACTTGCATTTAATACCGTAATTACATACCTCATCAGTTAGCCTAGCTCACTTCAAGACATAGTCCCCTACATTCACCAAAAATTTATTACACCAGCTGCTTTCTTTACAACTCGCAACTTCTTACTCCACACCATCATCCGTTGCCTTTTCATTCAACAGATATACCTTAATATTTAATCGCGAACTTGTATAGTGGCCTACCATACAACATGATTCAAATGCGGGTCCCTCACCTCACCGTCATCACTTTGCTCTTATCTATACTTACTTTCAAACCTTTCCTTTACACCCACCAAAACGACCTATCAACATTTTCAAACACTCTCAGATTACCACACAAAACCACCTATTCTGATGTGCAATAAGATGACTCCCTCCTCTTCTTCCATTCTCCGATTCAGTCTATACCCCTCTCGCATTAATTGTATTCAATCACTCGCTCCACCTCTTCATTAAATTTTATATGCCATGGAGACATAATTCATCCCTGCTTTACTTCGCTAATTAATTATTAAATACATCACCTCCAGCCTCATCCATATATCTATCAACATAATACTTTTATTCTTTCTAATGCTTCAATATCAACAACATACTTTTTGATCATCACTTGAAGTTGTCAAAATACTGTTTAAAAAAATTTAACACAACCAAAAACAATTGTTTCTTCTCAAATTTAAAAAAGAATTTTTTTTTTATTAAATTTTTTGAAAACGCTAAACAAAAAATGTAGCGAAGTTTCCACATCAGCTAGTTTACTTATATGCTTCAGCTTAATGAAACCAAAGGAATTCCTGTTTGAAAAATATTTTATTATATTCTCCAATAGATTAATCAGTCTGAAAGTACTGAATTTTATAGTTTGAAAAGATTAGTTGTATAGTTAATATACCTTATGATCTCGCAGAACTGATTAACGATAAAAGAAATTCTTCCTACACATATGAAATGGAAAAAAAAAAAAACACTAAACCATGAAAATGATTTATGAATTACTACCGTCAGAGCAGTTAATGCACTAGGAGTTTAATACATTATTATTTTTTTTTAAGAAAACTTTTATTAATACGTTCATATTTGAAAGTTCAAAATTCCTCCAGTACTCGGGAAGTTTTACTTCAGAACATCAACAAGCACCTTTACAATACTTCCTTTCTGATTGGAAAAATATTTACTGGTTCTTAAACCATCTCTCGTAGAGATAATAAAACGAGCTGCGCGTCTTTAAAACATCTTCCCACATGCTTTTCAAGTTTCGCATTTTATTCGCTATCCCATTCTAAATCTAGTTAATTACAAATCACAGTGTACATCTTTAGAAGTTAAAAATATCCTAGGGAATTTTATTGGCAGAATAAATCGACCTACAGAAGCTTCAAAAAATATTCTGTATAATTATTACAATTCTGTGACTTATTTCCGTTTCTTTGGCCCTGATGCGAAGTTTTCTCTTAATTGTGTAGTGACAAGATCTTAATCACTCAAAATAAATTATATTCTAAAATTATGGTTAATAAATCAATGGTTTCACGATTTTCATTACAAGAGAGATTGACCATCACCTTAAATTACCTTTGTGAAAAATATTTAAAAGTATGTTTATACTATAATGACTTTGATTTTTATGTTATAAAAATTTTTGTATATATATATTCAGATTTTAGCTGCGTCTCTTTTGCTTATTTGCTTTAGCGGTGGCAAAACATGCAACCCAATAAATAAATAAATATATTGGGATTAGCTCTTAGAAAAACACGTAAAAGCTCAAAAAAAGGAGTTTTGGTTTAATTTTACTGCTTACGAAAACTGTAAGGAAAGCTCGAGTTTGCCAATGCGTTTTTATCAAATTTTGTCAAAAATCAAAGAAATTTTTCCAAATGTAAGGAATTTCCTTAATTAAGTAATGTGCATTCATCTTGCTGAATTAGCACTTCTTACGAAAAAATTTAACAAAATAAATGGAGCAGAAGCAGGCAGAAAAATACTATTATTTTTTTCTAAATGGATAAGGAAGGTGCAATTCCTTTAGAAATAATCAAGATTGTACAAATATGTTGTTTCACTATTTTTCCCCCTTTTGATAATATTCGTAAAGAAAATCAAAGATAATGTTATTCACTACTGTAGCCCGTTTGAATTAGAATGTTCATTCATTAAAATCGGCTTTAATTAAGCACAATTCTTCCAAATCAATTAAACTCGCATCACATTATGTCGATCAATATTTGTATAAATAAAACCACTGTTATTTTCTTAATTCCTGTTTATTCACAATCGAATGGCTCACATCACAACAGGCTGATCACAATTGTTTGTAACAAAGGTGAACACGTACAGCATTTCTTACGAGCGTAAGAAACAAATTGACGAAAACGAAAACTGTCTAACACAAAATGACCCAATTCATTTAAACCAGAATTATTAAATTTCTCTTAGAAATTTTACGTTTCCAGTTGCTAAGAAAATATTGGACACGCTCCTTAAAAGCTTGATATATTTATAGGAAACAAAAAAATAGAACAAATAGGTCTGATATTCTATTATTATATTATTATATTATTATTTAATTAATATCATTATTATATTATTATGATTATTACAATTATTACCTAATTTTATTATTATTATTAATGCAAAAATTAAATATCATTACAGCAATCATTAAACTTTATATATACAACTTAATAATAGTGGACATGGAAATGCATTATATATATATAATATATATATATATATATATATATATTATATATATATATATAGTATATAATAATATATATATATATATATATATTATAATCTTATATAACTATATATATATATTAATATTATATATATATATATATATATAGCGCATATATTATATATATATTATATATAATATATATACTATTATTATATAGTAATATATATATATGAAAATATAACAAATACATTTTAACAAAGAAAATATATATTTAAAAATAATATAAAGTATAAATGTTATATTAATCTATATATATATATTATATTTATTATATATTATATATATATATATATATTAGTATATATATATATATTAATATATAATTATTATAATATATATAATATTATATATTTATATATATATATATATATATATATAATAATATATATAAAATAAATATTATATATATATATATTAATATCTAATATATATATATAATATATATTACTGTAAATTACTCTAACTATTCTTAAATATTGAAAATTTGCATTTTGAGTACTGGTTTCGCATCCCTTGCATTTGTCCTTGTTCTCGCTCGGCTACTCGTTACATGAGGTCTGTATCGAGGGGGCGTTACCCTGATATATATATATATATATATATATATATTTATACATATATATATCTATTAGTATAATATATATATAATATATATTATATAGGTATTATATATGTTGATCACGAGGCGAACAACTATTACTCGTGCTACTCGTCCACTTAGCACGAGTTAACATCATAGAAACTTCGATCTTTACAACTCATAATGTACGATAGAATCTCTTATTCTTTGCGAAAAAATGCTTTTCCACAATGAATGAAATTTACAAGTTATAAAGATAATGAAAATTGAACAAAAAAGTTGTAAGATAATCGCATTAAATTAAGCCTATTTTTCACCATTAAAAAAGGTTACTCTAGGAATTTCAATCGATAGCGCGAGAATGTGCTGTGTAATTGAGTATAAAATTGTTTTATATTCTAGCCTATTGCACCTCTATTTACATTCTCTTTTATGTAAATAGGGTGAGACTATTTTAAATTTATTTAACTTTCTAATAGATATATATAGTATATATATATATATTTATATATAAATATATATATATATATATATAATATATAATATAATATATTATATATATATATATATAATATATATATAAAATATTTATATATATATATATTATATATATATATATATATTAATATAATATATATATATATATAATTAATATATATATATATTATATTAATATATATATACTATATATTATATATAATATATATATATATATATATATATATAGAAAGAGAGAAGAGAGAAGAGAGAGAGAGAGAGAAAGTGAGCCGAGTAGTAAAAAGTTACTGGAGTCGCCCCGATATAACTTATATATATATATATATATATATATTATATATATATAATATATATATATATATATATATATATATATATATATATATATATATTAATATATTATTATAATATATATATATAGAGAGAGATGACGAGAGGAAGAGAAAATCAGATGAATAGTAAAAAAGTTACATGGAGTCGCCGCTGAAATATATTATATAGTATATATATATATTATATATATATTATAATATATATATATATATAACTATATATATATAGTATATATATATTATAATATATATATATATTATATTATATTTTCATCATCATCATCCACTGTTTCCTTGGTGTCCTCAGAACTGGATGCTCTAATACACGAATCCGAGAATGCATGCGCATTCTGATTATTCGCATACATAAGTCTTAAGCGGACCCCAACCCAGCTACCACTATAGATACATATATCATAATATATATAATATATATATATATATATATTATATTATATATATATATATATATATATATAGTATATAATATAATATTATATTATATATATATATATTATATATTATATTATATATATATATATATAAATATATATATATATAATATATATTTATATTATATAATAAATAATATAATATAATATATAGTATATAATTCATATATATATATATATATATATAATTATAGTATATATATATATGTAATATAATAATATATATAATAGGATTTACCAAGTTCCGGCCAGAACCTCGATTTTTTGAATTCCGGTTCCGCCGGAAACTGCTTGGTTCCTGCCGAACCAACCGAGCACACTTTCTACTTTTTCAAATGTCTTTCCTAATAAAATTCAGTAATTGATTTGTCATTCACACATGTTATGAATTATCATAAAAAATAATATTAAAATTGAAATATGTGAACAAATATCATGCATAAAATGACCTTCGACTCTAAACTTTCGAAAACTTTAAATATGAACAATATTTTCACACTTGAACCGATAGCTTTAATACTCTAGAAACGGAAGTTGGATTTCTTTGATATTTTTTATTTTTTTGAATTTTTTAACAAAATTTCTTTGATTTTTTATTTTTCACAAAATCAGTCAATAGTCCTAATTATTAGTTGCTAAATTAAAAATAATTATACTAAAAAATTATTTAGTTTTAACTTTAGATAGAGAGTATCATAAAAAGCTTTTAGCATGATACTATATATATATATATATATATATACTATATACTACTATATATATTATATATATATATATTATTATAATATAATATATATACTATATATAATATATATATTATATAAATATGATATATTATATATATATTATATATATATATATATATATATATAATAATATATATTCTATATGTAAATCTTATATTGCATGTATATATTACTTATCTAAAACTATATATATATCATATATATATATATATTTTATAATAACTGTCATAAATACTCTGAAGTACTCTAATTTATTTATTCTTATTCCAGATTACCTAAACAACAGAGAGACGTGTTCTAAGTAAGAAGATCAAATAACTTATTCATTAATTATGTATAGGCTAGCATTAATTATTATTTAGAAAATAAAATTGCCTAAAAAATAAAAACAAAAAAAAAAATCGAATATTTTTGAATACAAAAAACACGATAAATCAATCAGTTGATTTTAATATTTGA
>JABUQX010092127.1:12500-17500 GCA_015478945.1 Trachelipus rathkii | reverse complement strand
ATTATTATTATTATTATTATTTATTATTATATTATTTTATTCTTCTACTTTTTACTTTTTATTATCTTTAAAATTTACTTCTATTTTTTATTATCCTGATTATTATTATTTTTATTGTTTTTATTATTATTATTATTATTAATTATTATTATTATTATTATTATTATTCTTATTTATTATTATTATTATACGATGATTATTATTATAAGCATCAGACTAAAAAAAAACATATTTTAATGTTGATTATTAATTATCAATTATTATTATAATTATTATTTATATTATAATTATTATTATTATTAATTATTATTTATTATTATTATATAATATTATTTATTATTATTTTATTTCTCACTATCTTGAATTAAAGATTTATTTGTTACCAATTATTATTATTATTATTATTATTATTAATTATTATTCTTATATTCTTATAAGTCATTAATAATTATCTTATTATTAATTTTTTATATTATTATTTTTATTATTATTATTTTTATTTTATTATTATTATTATTATTATTATTATTATTATTATTATTATTATTATTATTATTATTATTATTATTATTATTATTATTATTATTATTATTATTATTACTATTAATATTTTATTATGATTTTGTCATTCTTCAGTCAATATTTAATATTTGTCAAAGAATTTATATTCAATTTATTATTAAATTATTATTAATTATTATTATTATTATATTATTATTATTATTATTATTATTATTATTATTATTATTATTATTATTATTATTATTATTATTATATTATTATTATTATTAGTAATTATTTATTATTATTATTATTACGTTATTCATTATTTATCATTTTTTATCATTAATTATTTTTGATTATGTCTCATTAGCACACTATCCTATTAAAAATTTGCTTCTTAAGATAGAAACTGTTCCAAAATATTTAAATAAAAACCTTTACTATAGTCTTGTTTATCCCCACCTACTCTACTGTCTGTCAATATGGGGCTGTGCAAGTGAATACTTGCTACAACCTCTAATCATTATGCAAAAAAAAATAATTCGTGTAATATCAGGATCTCGAAACTACTGTGAACACACAACCCCACTATTCAAAAATTTGTCCATGCTAAAACTTCTAATGATATCTTCACCCTTATGTTAGGTAATTACATAGTTAAAGTTATAAAATGAAACAGCAAATGAGTTTTTTTTATATAATTATGCAGATCAAAATGTGATGAGAACAAATATACGCCGAACAAAATTACACACATTAGCTAAAGCAAAATTTATACTAACAAAATCTCAGAGTGCTACATCGTACAAGGGAATACAAGAATGGAATAATGCTATAAAAATATTCAGGAGTTACCACCCTCTGAAGTATTTCGTAGAACATCGATAAACTTCTTATTGCCAAAAACACTAACGGTACTTTCTTCTCCTGAATTTGGTTTCAACAACAAGATGATGATAATTAGTAATTACCTATAACTTTATTGATGTTATAGTTTTCTCTCATTATTAAAACGATATTGCTTCATGATTTATGTTATGATACAATTTTGAATATTATTATAGTTTTCGCTCTTGCTTGAAATACTTTTGAATATTTCAGTACTTTATTATTAATATTTGTTATTACTAGTAATCATCATCATCATCCATCATATCATCATCATCATCATCAATCTCATCATCATCATCATCATACTGATTATCATTATTTTATTATTATTATATATTATTATTATTATTATTATTATTATTATTATTATTTATTATTATTATTATTATTATTATTATTCTTATTATTTTTTTTTTTATTGGTTATTATTAATATGCTGATTATAAATTATCAATAGTGTTATTATTTTATTATTATTATTATTTATTAATTATTATATTATTAATTATTATATTATTATTATTATTATTATTATTATTGTTGTTGTTGCTGTTGAACAACTGCTTAATGTTATTATTATTAGTTTTAAAATATTATTATATTATGGTTATGGTTTGTATAATTGTTGAATGGTATTATATTATTATTTATTATTAATTTATTATTATTTTATATTATTATTATTATTTTATTATTATTAATTATTATTTATATTATTATTTATATTATTATATATATTATTATTATTATTATTATTATTATTATTATTATTATTATTATTTTTTTATTTTTTTTATTTTTTATATTATTATTTATATTATTATTTATATTATTATTTATATTATTATTATTATTATTATTTATATCTATTATTATTATTATTATCATTAGTTTATGTTTTATATTCTTGCTATATACTTTTAAATTTATAATACTATTATTATCTTTTTAATTGTTATACTTATTAATATTATTTATTCGTTAGACCTGTTTTTTTTTTGTTTTTTTTTTTACGAATAACACCACCACTCACGGGCCCTAATCTAGGAGGGGGTGTGCTCAATTGTTTTAGTCTGAGCAATGAAGGAGAACAGCACACACACATCACACTCACTCACCCTACCAGTGATGTACCTGGGTCTCTCGCTTAGTTTGGCGAGTGCTCTAACACTGAGGGACGCCATTTTGGTGCTTGATCCATTCCTTCTTGACTTATACGAGCCGACTCCACCGAATGATCATTCTTCTTATCTTCTTATAATAAATAACTAAATCCAAAATGATGTTGGTCCATTTATTAATTTATTTAACTTTTGCTATATCAAAAAGAATCAAGATTAAAATTTTGGTGCTCCTCCGTTATATTAAAATAGATTTTAATTTTGTTTAAATTTTATAAAATTTTGTATTTGTAATTTCTTTTTCTAAAAACTTTCTTCATAGTCTGAACAAATGTTCTCTCAGGAACCCTCTCCTTCTCCAGCACTCAAACTTCTTATCCCTCGTTGCAAGCTCTTGTGTATCTTGTTTCTCTTCTCTAATTCCTTTCTCCTAAATCTTCTCTTTTCTTTATACTATTATATATTATTATTATTTATTATTATTATAATTATTATTATTATTATTATTATAATTATTATTGATTTTTATTGATTTTTATATCAATATTTATATTATTAATTTTTATTATTATTAATTTTATTATTATTATTATTATTATTATTATTATTATTATTATTATTATTATTATTATTATTATTATTATTATTATTATTATTATTATTATTATTATTATTATTATTTACTATTATTATTATTTTCAAGACAGCAAAAGTGATCCCAATACCTAAAAAAGAAGACCCTTCCCTAGCAAAAAAAATTACAGACCAATAGCTATTACAAATACGATTAGTAAAATATTTGAGAAAATAATTTTCAATCTGTTAATTGAAGATTTTATAGCAAACTATATCTCAGGATTCCACATAAATCATTTTGGAAAAGGACGCATAACTTCTGGTGCACTCACTTCCTTAACCGAAAAACTTCTACAGAAATATAGAAATAAAGAATCTCCTGTATTATTATTAGATTTCGCAAAACATTTTGACATGTTGACATGAAAGACTGCTCAGTAAATGAATAACAGGTTTTTGAGTGCACAAACTTACCATGTTTAAAGCACTTTAAGGAGAGATCTCATACGTAAAGCAAGTGAAAAACAATTCAATCACACTTAACATCATTGGCGTACCAGGGCTCAATTCTTGACCGCTTCTATTACTCTATATACTAATGATTTGCTCATCTCTCATGACTCTTTTCAGTCTCATTTGCTGATGATACTTCTATCTTAATAAATGACAAAAATACAGACTCTCTATCTCGTAAAGCAGTAGACACTAACAAAAATAATGAAATGGATAGATGCTAATAAGCTATCTTTAAATTTAAATAAAACATATATGGAGAAAGTCTAGTTATTGACCTTTTGAACGGTACTCGTTAGCCCAAAAAAAATAGTACAGGGTATCTTTATGGACCATAAATATACTTTCTATTATAGGGATTTGATGATTCAAATATATATAGGACCTGTTATTACGACTCCGTCAGTTTTATTTTTTTTTTAACTAAAGAATACGCAAGGGTAAAACGCAAAGATGGCAGGAGTCGGGTTTCTCGGCCTTCCGGGGAACGACAGAGTAGGATCCCCCCCTCCGGGAGGGTCTCCGGAACCCCCACCTTTGTATTTGGGTGTCAGGGGTTCCTCCGCCCCCCTACGGGGTGTGGAAATGTCCCTTCTGCTCGGTCGCTCGAGCCTATTTGCGTGTAATACTTAACAAATAATATATATATATACCTATATATATATTATTATATATATATATATATATTATAATATATATATATTATATATATATATATATATATAATATTATATATATTAATATAATTATAATATAATATATATATATATTATATATAATATATCATATATATATTAAACTGGAAAATTTATTTATGTTCCATAGAGATATTTACTATTTTTTTGGGTAACTATTACCGTAAAAAAGGTCCATCGACAAAACAAAAATTACCTTTAATTCTCGTGGGTTTGCAATGACGTCGAAACACTTATAATTAAAAACTTATAACAATCTTCTAATTGAATAAATTATCTTACACTTATTTTTATAACAGTGTTTTTATTTGTATTACTTTTATTTGCAAATACGCTAATAATTTTATATCATTTTCATTTAATAAAACTGCATTTTTGAGACTAAAACGAAACACAACCTAACGAACCAAGTTTAAGGGAACAACTGAAAAAAGATATGAGTCTACATTGGGTAAAAAGTCTAAAAATTACTCCGCGTCATAAAGTAAACACATGAATATTGTATTATTTTTTTTTTTTAATTATAACTTCAAAATATAATTTCCCTATGATTTTATTATTATATTTTATATGTAGTTTTATTTATAATAAGTTAAAATTAAAAATTTACTTTAGATCAAAAGGTCAATAGGTAGACTTTGTCCAAATTATTTTTAGCAAAATTGATTAACGATTTCATATCAATTAGGATGTTTAGACT
>JABUQX010092125.1:0-45130 GCA_015478945.1 Trachelipus rathkii | reverse complement strand
AGGAGTTGATTTAGATTATATTTATTTTCAAAGTATAAGGTATTTTAGTAGTTATGGTAGGGTAGTAGGTCTTATTATACACCCTCACTATTGGGTATAATATATTAAATAACTAGGGGATATAGATATATTATAATAAGTGTAGATTCTATAACCGATAATAAATTCTCCCCCCACTACTTAGTTAATATAACTGTCCATAATGCAATGTAATGGTTTGGAGACTGGGCTATACAATTGATGTATGTAAGGTCAATCATTTACATTTATTATACCGAATGTTAAATAAGTGAATGTGAAGACTGTGGAAACTAGGGTAATAATAATTTAAATAATAATATAATTAATGGATATAAATAAATACAATAATAAATTTATCAATAAGGAATCCTATAGTTAACATAATACTGACGTAAGGAGAATATATGCTAATTAAATGAATTATATTATTAATGATTATGTTGCGGGAGTTATTATGTCTTCCCAAGGAGTTCGGAAATTATTATTGTTCTTTACTACTACTTTGGGATATAATTATTAATAATAATGAGAGGGTAAAGTAATAATAATGGAATAATGGGTAATAATGAATAATAAATAGTAATAATAATAATAAATAATGAATAATACTAAGTAAACACGGCCAAACGGTTGCACAGTAGGTGAACATATTTGATTCATAAGAGACCCGTTTGGTGCGTAGTTTTTACAACTTAATTGACTAAATCGCGATGGAGGGAATAAAACAAATTGCATCTAATATAGTATATATATATATGGTATATATATATATATATATATTATAGATATTATAGAGTATATTATAATTTAGGTGAGTATATATAGTATTTAGCGCGGGTATGAGGTATAGGTAGGTGATATATATATATATATATATATGAGTGTCATTAGAATATATTAGGTATGTTTAATTAATACCTAGTAGTATAATTAATCGCCACACTTAAAAGAAGTTCACAAGGTTCATTATGGGTCAGTTATTAACTTATATTATTATAAATATATATTTGAGCTACGTAGTTCACTAATATATACGGATAAGCTAGAATTATATATATCTAGATTAATAAAGGGGTAGGACTCAAATAAAGGTCGTATATATATAATTGATATCATAAATATAGTATTGCCTAGTAATTGTGCCCATACTTGGCAGTAGTTGTCACAATTTTTTTTGGAAGAATCGGCGAGTTATGCAGGAACCGAGAAGTGCCGTAATTGGTATATAGGGAGAGTGGAAATTGCTGGACCTCTATGTATGTCTTATCTCCTTCTTACACTATTTCCCAATGGTGCCGGATTGAACTAATACAGAACCCAGAATATCTACCGCTTTTATAGGCGGTTTGCGACGGTCTTTGTATCACATGATGGATCTCAGCGCGTTTCTCCATTGCGGACTTTTTATGACGGCGAATACCAGAAAAGTGCCTAGGATATATACAGTTCACGGATAATGTAATAGAGAGCAATTACAAACGGACAAGAGAAGAATGGGTCGGGCGGCGTCGTCATTTTAACCGACTTCTCGCATAGGCCATACTCACACGGGCTCCACTTGTATGCTGGCGGACAGCATATTTATTGGGCACGCCACGAATATGCTTTGCTCTGGAGGGTCGCGAGTGTAGGGGACTCTGTGATTTCGAGTAGAAAAACTACACAAAAGTATAACTTGCGTCTAAACGTTCTTAAGATCCTGAGGCGAGATATGCTTATGATATCTATAGTGAAATAAAATAATATAATAGGAGCGTAAAGGTAGTATATGACTAGATAAAGTTAATATATACGGAGTAATATATCAAAATATAAAGAGCTAAGAAATAATATTTAATAACTTAGCAGGCGCGTAGTATAGTAGTGAGGTAGTATAGGGAATACTATTAAGTAAAGGGTATTTGAATATTAGTAAGGTGCGTATTGAGAGTGTTTTCCATATATATACAGCTGTAGATATAAATATATATATATTTGCGCAGCGTCATCAAGAACTCGATTATGAGTACGGGAGCAATCGTTGTTAAGACACGTATATATATCTGTGTAGCCTCCTCGCATTGCGCAGTTGTAAATCCCTCTGGAAGATAGGCGCGTCTTTTTATGGCGAAGGGTTCTCTTCTTTTTTAGAGGAGGCGGCTTGTAGTGGGTCTTCATCTAGTAGGCGTCCTGGAGATTGCTCTGCGCCAAAAATTTGGTGTTCTCCCTTTGCTCTGTTTCCTAGGAGCCGCCACCGCACTACAGGTTCGAAAATATATATATATATATATATATATATAATTCAATACTTCCTAAACAAGATATAAATTAAGAATACCAGTCTACAATAATATAATATCCTATAAAACCTGAGATTTGGCTTTACTAACTATATTATATATTATTTACTTATTTTATCATGGGAGATGGATAGTTAGCGGAGAAAACATTTGGTTGTACCAGGGATTTGAGGAATAAAAGTGGGAAGGCGAGAAATAAAGGACAAAGAAGAAACCGTCTTTCTTGCCATATTAGCGTTTTAGGTGGAAAGAATCTATTTTTTGTAAGTATGGGAATTATAGTGTGATTCTTAAAAGACAAGGAAAATGATTTTTGCAGACAGAGAATTGATTTGGTATGGGGATTGGAGAGGAAAGACCAGTTAGTTGACATTCTAGGGTTTGATTTATGGAGGAGCAGTACTGAGCAGGAGGATTGAAGATGAGATGTTTGATAGCGATTTTTGGCGCGGGGGAAGATTTGGAATCACCATGCTGGGGCTGATTGTACTATTTGAAGGGATGGTGTTTGGAGTGAGAGAGGATTTGCGTGAGAGCAATTGAGATGAGAAGATGAAGGCAAAGAGAGAGATTGCTTCGAGCTAGATAGAAGAAGAAGAGAGAGACTGACCCTGAGTTCAATAACGTGAAGAGATGAGATGAGATTAGGAGAGAAGGGAAGTTCTGTGAGAAGGAGAAGATGGGTGTGGGGGAAGGCGGATTTATGAAAGACCGAACCGCGGGAGAGGAGGGGGGCATGGTGAGGCAGCGAAATTGGGGAGCACGATATGAGATTGAGACCCTTTTGGAGACATTTTGCTGATGTTGCTGATTTACATGGGTATTGTACATGTACTATTGTGTATTTTTTCCTGTTAAAGGTGAAATTATTTTGAATTGGATAGCAAGATAATTCCCAAGAAAAACTCCTGGACCTGTTTGATCAAGAGCAAGGTAAGAGAAAAATGGACGGCATTTGAAAAAAAAAAGAAATGCCACTTAGGCGGGCGGGTCCTCCACATTTTCTACAGTTAGGGGTATTTTCAACAAGTAGGAGTGTGAGATAAATTCCCGCGACTGGGCACGGTGTAATCTACAGTAATGCACAGTATTTTCGGGGGATGAAGGCAAACGTTTGGGCATTTGAAGCAACCGTCTTGCGGCGAGGAAATAAAGAACTTGCGGAGCAGACCTTGAGTGAACTTGTTGAAACCTGAGATTTTCACCCGATTTAGGGTGAGAAGAGGGGATTGGGAGGAGCAGCTATCGAGAGTTCTGATGAGAATTACTTGACCACCTTTACGTTGCATTTAAGGCTTGACATGGTGATGATGACACCAACCCATGACACGTCGCGAGAGGTAGAAATCCCTCCCAGGATGATTTGTCACCAGCTCATATGGCACCGGGTCACCCATGATCTAGATTGTGGATTAACATCAGTGTTTCAGCTTACTCTCCGTTATAAACATTAACACGGGAAATGGATGAAAGTTCATTGATCTATTTCCCGATGTGTGTGCTATTAGAAAAAGAGTTCGAAAAGGCGTATGTTCTGCGTGTTTTTGAGGGCGAGCTACTAAAGGACAGTAGTAGTTGGAAGTTTAAATGGTGGACTTGTACGTTTAGAGGTGGTAAACGGGAAAACAACAAGCTGCGATTATTTTTCAACATGTGGTGACAAAAAAACCGTGTTTTTTTTTTTTTCTTCGGGAATGAAAGGTAGGACCTGGTATTTATAAATACACAGTTAAGGGGGAAGCGTAAAAATTTAAGTTGTTTTTACGATTTTTTCAATTATAATCTGTGCGGTGGGGTGTAATTTACCATTTGTCTGTTCATAAAACCAGAATTGAACTATATATTACAAAAATTTTTTAGCCAAATTTACCTATTATAAAGCAAATAGCGGTTGTGTTTCTTTTCCAATTTCATACAAAGGTGGGAAAGCCCCTGAGTTGGGATGTGTTTCATATCGTAAGGAGTAGGGAAAATAAAGGAAATTTTCGGGGGAAAGATGTTAAGGGATTGACAGGAAAATTGGACTTTATTCGGTTAAGTCAAACTTGTACGGGAGAATTGGGGGAAAAACTCATCTTATTGTGTTTCAAAAAATTTTTATAGAGGGTTTATCCATAGTTTTATTGTATATTGACTTGAATTTGAGGTAATTTCAGATTATGTTATGTGAGGCTTCCACTTAATGTGGTGTTTTCTATAAGCTCATGTTTCAGCTGGCTCTGAGCTTAAAATGGGAGATGAACATCTTCCATTCATAATTATTAAGTCAGAATTAGATATAATGCCACTATTTTTGTCAATAAAGTCCAATGTGTGACTGTTACATTAAGTAAAATAAAAGTGTTGCAAAGGCGTCCTCGCCACTAATAACTCATTATATACTTTTATTGTCACGGGGTGAAGAGCGGTGGATGCAAAATAGTATATTTTGGAGTCTTTGAGTTTAGAGTCGCGGGTGATAGAACTAAGCGATAATTGCTGGAAAAACATTTAGACAACATAGAGAAGAATATGATATATAATAATTGCCCTCAATGGCAGTTTCTAAGCGGAGACTAGTAAGGGAGTCGCTGGCCTTACTACCGCGCGGATAAGCCTGGGGCCACGGTGTGAGTCTCCTTCGACGGCCGACTAACATGATTGCGATATCTCACGGGACTAAAGATACTTCATCGACAACCTTTGAGAATACTATCAGTAACAATATTACAGTTAAACTATAATATCAAAATTAAATGGTGGGGAACTAGACATCAAATCGCTGGATGGGGATTAGAGAATTACCAACACCACCAAGTGATTAAAAAGACTCACACACAAAGTGACCAGATATAGTCACAAGCACCAAGATAGTGAAGGAGTCAATTAAAATTAATTAGACTGTGAGAATGGAGAAGTAGAAGGTGATTGACAAAAAGGAACTATTCAAGGGAGGAGCCTGCTCAAAAACAAATTATGAGAACCATGAATAAAGTGGGAGGGTTGAATTAGGCTGAAGGCATATGAACATTCCAATATGACTAATGCCCACGGGGCAATTCATAGGAACTCATAATGGCACAAATTAGCTCCACATCATCTGTTGAATTCTTGAGGTGCCCACTTCACATGCGCGTTTCGAATCCATTCGCCCGCCGTCGGGCACGACTTCCGGATCACCCAAATCTATGGGACCCCATACTTGCCGGGTATTCTCAA
The DNA here is from genome assembly GCA_015478945.1 of Trachelipus rathkii. Classification (NCBI taxonomy): domain Eukaryota; kingdom Metazoa; phylum Arthropoda; class Malacostraca; order Isopoda; family Trachelipodidae; genus Trachelipus; species Trachelipus rathkii. Next base: position 39,632 of record JABUQX010092125.1, on the reverse strand, counting down.
TAAACATATTATTTCGCCGTTAACCATTTTGTAATAAATTTGTCCATTGCATCCCTTAAAGATCACTTGTTGATCGTCATTATTACAATTCTGTCTGACTCACTTTCGGAATATATAATAAAAAAAAACTTCTTGATTAATTAATTAAAACTAATTTCTTTCTTTCATCACCTCCGATTTACACCTCCCGCCATACCACATTGATAAAAAAATGAACACAATCTTGAGAATCTTCCAGAACATCGAGTAACTTAGAAGAGGAATTCACAACAGTAGAAAGCATGTTCCCGGTTCGTCACTGCTTATATTTTATATCTAGGCTGATGCCAAAATAACATCCGATTTGTTCACCTTCTAGATTTAAAAGCCCAGATACATTCAAATATTTAGAATTAAAAATTTAACGTAGGTTTGCAATAATTAATTCTAGAAGTATCTGCTATTAATTCTTTATAATGATATACAAGAAGTCCCTCAATTCGTTGTAGTTAATTTTCATATAATGACAAATATTGGTAAACATACATTATAGTTCAATGAGAAAAATTGAATTACATAATATATACTATATTCACATAATATATATATTTATATATAGTTGATTATATTATATATTATATAATTAATATATAATTATTATAGTAATAGTACCCTATCACCCTTTATAACTAATTTTTTTACCCTGTAAAATAAATTACATATTTAATTTAAATGATATAAGTATTTCAATTGAATATTCGATATAATAAATAAATAAAAATTATTTTATTTAATATAAATAAAACTTCCATAATTTATATGTAAAATAAAATATACACTATGGCCATGACCATAGTATAGAGAATAGTGTAACAAATCAGAAACGTAGTAGCTATGAGGTTATTATTTCATTTATATACCCAATCCCTAGAACCGCTCTATGATATACGTTTAAATTATATGTATATACCACTTGTTTTATACCTTAGATATATAACTAATTATATAGTAGGAATTGACTTATGATAATGTATTTCCTTATATATTATATATTATATATTATATATATATATCATATCTCCCTCTCTAAGAACTATATATATAATAATAATATATATATATGATTATATTATGAATATAGTACCTACCCTATCACTGATATTACCCGTCATATAGCGGAATACCATTTGTAATATATCTTATTCATTTCGCCGGAACTAAGGTTGCCATGAATAGCTCTTCCCATATGTGAGTGGTATATGCCTTCGTTCTGTATTCATAACCTATTTGGGTGACATACTATAAAGGCCCATTGCATTAGCTAATAGGAAGACCAAAGACCTCATGGCAACATGAGGAAGAGTGCCGGATGCCTCTAGTTCGTGCGCTCACCCTCTCGGGACCCCAGCACGTGTATTGGTACGCAACCTTGTCTAATTTGGTCAACTTATCAATTCGAATGTTCAATAAATTCTACAGATACAAATCTATTTAATAATAATAATTAGATAATTCAACTCAATAAAAAACACCCCAATACCGTGATAGTGAATAAACATATCGCTATCCATCATAAAATTTCTATACCTTTGTTGTTTTCTATTAATCTCCTTTGAATCACTATAAACTCAACGCTACTTTTACTTGTGTCTTTACCACCGTTCGAGATTTAAATTGCACATAAGATTCCATTTATAATTGCAGCATTAATACATTCTTCCTAACTTAATATATCCAAATCACTATTTTATACTTTTATATTTACCTCTAATTATTATTATATACTTTTTATTTTTTATTACTCTTTATATATTTTCAATTATAATATATTATAAAAAAAAAAAATAAAAATTTCCATCGCATAGATCCTTTTAGCAATTATTTCATCATTAAGGCTTTACCCTCCCTTTACTTACCCATTCCGACTAGATACCTACCATTACTATTAGTGAGCCTCTATCAATTATCTCACTATATAGGTATATATTATATAGGCTCTTCCCGCTATTACCTTATAGGTACTATATACTGATGATTTATCAAGTATACTCACCCCCCCCGCACCAGCACATCCTACCCGTAGATTGAGGGCCGGCAGTTACATTTATGGGAAAAAATATATGTAAACTGGTTTACTCATTAATTTAAATTAATAATTTCAGATGAAAAAGTGGTCTATTCGCGTCGGGACCTGCCGATTATCAATATGGTGCATTATTCCGCGCGGCGAGAAATCTAATCTTAACATGAATAAGAATGCAAGAATAATGAATTAAGTGATGAGACATTACCATCTCTACGTGATCTAACAAGTCTATTTTTGTGACGGCATCGCCGTGCACGACGGCCCGGACTTTAAGTTCCATATTCTATACATTTCACTTAAACATTCTTATGAATCTGTGCTTCGGATAAAACATTCTCTATGATTATTATATCATACTTAACCTTGATGGGCGCGGCACCGAATCTAACTTTAGGAGTTACAATAACATCATCTCGCTTAGATAAAGGGCGACGACAAAACGAACTAGTTTTTCTGATCAATATCAAACAAGCAGAAAGGTCAAGACCGAGGATTCACTTCTGGTCATTTAACATATGAACAAGATCCTCCCAGCTTCAGCATAGTTATTCAGACATTTTTATTCCACGCTATGATTATATAAAGCAAACCCTACAGCAATGTTTCTATAAATATACAAGTAATAATATAATCCTCACCTGATCTAGTATATATATTGGGGTGAGGATATATATGTACTATAGATACTCATTGAACTAAAATAATATACCAATAATATTATTACTACCTACTACGGGTAGGCTTATATAATAAGCTTATTATCAAATAATAGTATACTGGCTAACCCATTGTAATTTATAATTTATAATTCTATACCTCCACGATATATCACTTACCAAAATGTAGTCATAAAATAATACACAATACCATAGTGCTTCACAACAGAGGCTATACCACCAGGTGTCTACATATCTAGCAGCTCGGCAAACGATCTTATAAATATACCTACTACGGAGTCCCACGACGCTATAGCTTCTTTCCAAAATAGCAACGGGTTTGGACTCATACCCCGTAAAAATAACTTTTTATTATATTTTTTTCGTACATCGTAGTATTTAACTGGTCAGAAAATCTACCGTACGTATCAATTTAGAAACAATATATATGATGTCACCTAAATATTCTTGCCGCGAGAGCAAGAGATTATTATATATCCTCAACCCACTATGAACAAGTAGCAATAAACAATAAATATCGACCGCCCTAATCTGTAAATAGTTAAAAGATACTAGATATAATATATATAATATAACTTATTTAGTATGAGTAATAGGGGGTGAAATATAACTAACGCATATCTAAACAGTGCTTATATTTCATATCTTCTTTTTTCCAAAAAATATTTGAGTGAGTGAGTAAGAGGGGTTACCCCGTACCTATTAATAACTACTATATATATCACTATACTGTCTACTTATTTTTAGTATGAACTTAGATAGGTATGGCATAAGGGGTTTTGGGGGGATACATTATATTAATTATACTTATAGTCATTACATTATTACAAAATTTAATTAGCAATAGCCCTAAAGGTCAGAAAGATGCCATGAATTACTGACCATAGTACCTATAACTATACAACAAGGAGAACGGAAAAAATTACTCAGCCCCGGCAACCACAAATACAGACAGAGTATCTATATTTAACAGTTGATTGTGGGCCCCCAAACCGAGACCGGGCGGGATTAAAGACCAAAAGGGCTAGCCCCAAAAATCCCATCGATAGCCTTCCCGCGATGTGTTAAGGAGAAATCGCGCGAACATCACGACGCACCGACGACAAGAGAACACGCACCCCCCATGAGATTTCTGATTAGAGACCGCGACGACGAAAAGAAAAAACTACCCGTATCATTGCCTAACATATGACCTAGATAAGAAAAAACTCTGATCAGGGAGGGGAGGGGAGGACTGAAGAACAGATTTTGATTAAAACATAGAAAGAAGGAGGAACGAGGAAGAAACCTGTCTAGGAGGGGGCCCTTATTATGCCCTAACCCGACCAAACTGAACCCCAAGGAAAATGAATTCGTCTGCAAAGAGAACTAAAGATTAGAGATACAACGGCGAAAAAAACACTGAACGGCGTGATGTAGTAATTTCACAAGATTCGATTGATTAGCCATGGATCTTCCGACCGCGAGCTGGGGCGACCCAACCAAAAGAAGAAAGAAAGAACCACCATCCGCACGGAAAGAGAAACAAAACACAAGTCAATGCGGTATAACAAGTCACCACTGAGTGGTTCGACAACTGCACATAAGGCCGCGCATAATGAGTCTACATTAACAAATTTCACCCTTTCCGACATTTTTGAAAGTGACAAATTTTGGGTGGAACCTAAAACAAAACTAAGTTCATCAGCACTAACAAAGCAGAAAAAATGGAAATCAATTTTATTACCCTAATTTTTTGCTATAAAAAGACACCACTCACTGAACTCTCATAATCATTAAGATATAAACACTTACACCCAATAATAAACTATTAGCAACCAAAGAGCGTGAGCGACGATTCTATTAAGTGCCTTCTGATTTACGCCTATCCTACCTAATTACCTCTACAAATTCCCTTAAAGGTCCAAAACTCAATAAATCGTTACTTATAGAATAACATCCACAGCACAAAAGAAAACTATTAAGTATACGCAAGCCTAATCAACGCATTTATCTCGCCTATAAAAATACTACTTCAGAAGACCGATAACTAACCCTACTCTTTAAACTAGGAACACACCCGAGCCAACCTATCCACCCTCGCAGCACTCAGTAAAATAAACTTTAAATCAACTCCAAGAAGAACACGACCCATATCGCCATATCAAACATACCTATTCCAGAGCACACTTACAAACTAAGCATCGGTTCTACAACCAACAAGCATTGTTACTCTATATCAAATCAGCCAAGCTGTTATAGATACAAAAAAAAACACCACCCAATTCAAAACGCTACATTTCTAATAGTCTTTACAGTAAATTATTGCTTGTGAATTATATATCTTCCTATTAAAAAACAAACTTCATTCTCCTAATTCCTAACCTATATATCATGACAACCTCTCCATAAAGCGGAATTCTCATATAACCTAAGAATTGTATATGCAACCTGGCCTATTACATAGCTCCATAATATGGATAGGCGCCTTGATCATACCAGATTGCAATGGACCACTTCTCTTTTTTCTACTTTTTTTGCCTTCCTTCCAAACTTTCCGAGGGAGAAAAAAAAAGTATTGAAAATAGGAAAAAAAAAACTGGTCCGCCAAACGTAAAACGGTTTCGGGGCGGCCAAAAACCGCTATAAGGGCGCTCTTCATGCGGTCTGATTGTAGTCGATAGAAGTATGAACTGATATGAGACACAACAAAGAGTTTACCCCCCATCTCATAACACCAATCAAACGTGAGCGTTCGCCCTAATTCCCCCCAAAAATTCTACCCCCAAATATTTCAATTTTCCCCGGCCCAAGGAATTTTGGAACGCAATTACTTAGGGTCCCAAAACAAAAATATTAATCCAAATAATCCGGGAACCCCTTGGTTCTAATATTCCTTGATTTAAAAAATTTTTTCCTATTATAATTGCAGGGCTTCACTACCCCAGCACACTTTAACTCGTAAACACACCCATAACACATCTCATAAGGATTTGGGGGGGGACACCCACACCTATACCGCTAGACGCACATGAACACATCTCTTTCCATTACCCCCACTATTATCTATATAGAGAACAATCATTTCAATAATCCCCTCTGCCCAACAACAATATCAATGGATAGCTGCACTCTGACTACATGCAAGACTACATTTGCCCATAATGCTGTTTACTCATAATAAAACAAACTCATAAGCATTCATCCGGGTTATGTCAATATCAATCTGGCGCTCACGCCCCATAACCCATAACCAATTAATTATGGGATATATCGTGAAACTCAAAATAATCCGTATTCTATATACTGCGTTTCGAAGACCTCCCAACCAAACTATAACATACTTAGTGTACCGAAAGTGTAACTTACCCTCGAAACATGGCATTTTACGATACAAACCACATCTACAAAATTTTCCATGTTGTATAAGTGACTATTTCTACTTACCACAACCACGAATAGCTACTCAATAGCTCTACATGCCCGGTCGAGATTCCCCCTCCCACCGGGGTTTCTTTTCAAGGCCCCTTTCCCTTCTATTTGAAGTTTACTATTACCTCTATATTTATAACCTACCTATATAGTTTCAACACATTTAACCAGAGGACCCAATTCGCTTCTCACCAAAAAAAAGGACCCCCCCCATCATCATAACATTTATTTACAAACATCCATTCTAAGCAATTCTGCGCAACGTCCCACAACTTACTCTTCAATGAATCTGTATCTATCCCGCTATCGTCTTAACTGAATGGTTACCTACAGTTACTCATATCGTTGTAGACTACGCAAACTTGTTCAAACTACACCTCACAGAATCTTAAATATATTAATTGTATCAAACACCATCACTTACAAATTAGTCAATACTTATCGCATATCTTAATACAGGAAGTACACGTCTCTCGCCAACAATCATTAACGCCCCGCTCGGAGATCTGCCGAACGATGACTGTGATCTTCCTTATTGCTCAAAACCGTCGCGAGCAAATTCATAAGTCACTCAAAATTCCAAGCTCCTCCAACACTCTTCATATAGACTAAGTGGGGTAATCCATGATCTACACATTAACAGAACGATGACAAACATTGTCATTAGGGATCGGACCTGCGAGCCACATACTCGCAATTCCTTATCTCACAACATATACTGTATTCCCGTATCTCGGTGACACGGCACCAACTCTTACCCTCGATCACATAAATCCTCAACCTAACAAACATACACTTACAAAGCACTATAGTACGTTTAGAAACGCCAGAGCGATGCAGCAGATTACATTCCCCAGACTTTACGCCAGCCGCTCCAACTCAGACAGAACAGCTTCACTAACTTCTACTTACAGTACAATAACTGCTAACTCTTAAACCATGGCTACATCAAACTATCCGTCACGATAGATCATCTCACATACGACCTAGAACAGTTTCTGTCGACTGATGAGATCAGACATATAATTAGGCCCTTGTCATAGCTTACATATCTAAAGATCAACGCATAACAAATCCTACATTACTCGGTGTACGTTGCGATGACATATACTATGGCAAGACTCGTCGCAATCTTTTCCACGTAACTTCGACTCCCCGCACCCTTATGTAGGTGCCCCAGACTCATGTCAACAAATCTCTACGCGCGTTGCAAAGTCAACCGCAGAACTAGCATACCTAACCTTAATATCGAATCTTCCTAAACTCCCCTATTGACTCCCCCATAGAGATTGCACAATCAACATAACCCTGACAGCTAGGGCTGGCTACTACTCTCTTTTACACATTAGTCGCACACGCTGCATAGATACCACCCCCATACCTATATCTTCTTTCTCTTAACTGCTTCCAAGGATCGTACCACTTGCTCTGCCATATTACTTTCATGCCCATCTATCCAGCATCACTGAGTTTAGATCGTCTCGATTCTACAGCCTGTGTTACCGCGCAACCTCCTGTATCTATGTTTAATATATCTGCGTCAATCTCCGTAACGAATATTCAATTCACCAGCATAATGCTTTAATAACGCTCGCTATCATTCACGTACCCTGATTAGCTCACAAAAAAACGACTTAAGGCTACATGAAGCAGAGACTTACGACGACTCACTACAGATGAATCTTGACGAAGACTGCTCGAAGCATACGAGTCGAGTATGAGGTCAATACATCATACAGGTCCTCCTATTATACCACGGACAACACTCTGTTTAGCAATTTCGGTACATCAACCTACTTTTGCATTATCATACTCATAGCATTTCAATCTTCTCCCAATGACCACACCCGGTCCCAAGTTTTGCGGACACTTATTTCCTAGCCCATGACTTTCAATTAGCATCCTTTTCCGTTGGATGCAATCTCCTATCACTTATATGCTCGACTCACCAGGGCATCGCTTAGTCACAATATCTAAGTTCGGAGGCTTGCGCAGCAGTAACTCTTAAAGACTTTACAACAACTTCTTCACATCTCCTTCTTTCAAACATCTTCTAACTATCATATTTCCTTCTATCTTGTAGCGACCTTAGACGGATCGGCCTGTACCTCATACAAGCACTAACGCCTAGACTAGTATATGGCGCATCAATCAGTATTTGCCTTAGCACGTGATAGACTGGACTCAAAGGGCAACTACATAACGTCTAACCATTCCGACTTATCGACTTCAACTAGCATATGACGATGCGCACTGAAGACGATAAACAAATCTCATTCTTACCAGGCACGACGGCGTCCGCAACTTTTTATCCAACAACAATAAGCAGTTAACATCAACCCTTGACTACTCACCACCCCTCTAAGATTAGCAACTCTAAATTATCTTCACACTATTAAACAGCAGAAACCGGCTTCATAGAAGCCTATGACCTGTCAATCAGCGCATTACACTCTGGGCGGGGAAATATCAATAATCGCCACAAATGAAGCGCGCAAAAAACTAATATGAATCTGTTTTAATTAGACTCGGATATACTGAAGTAACTCCATGATATATTATGACGCAACTCTCATATAAGGCTTGCCAACGCATAAAAACTGCAATGGTTAATCTAAATCTACACCCTACCACACTCTTTATAATGTTCTAGTCACGCGGTATAAAGAGAAAAAGAAAAGTTATGCCATCAATAATAACCGCTCCGCGTTACAATGCCGATCTTTATATACGATATTGATACTACTTGTGCGGGTCATACGCCGACTCAATAGGACCACCTCACTCACTCATATCCTACTGAGACTATACTCACACTCCCAGGTGCATGTAACGTCGCTACGCTCCAGTCCATTGCACTTAGTGAGTCTGCTTGAAAGAACCGCCAGCCCATTTGTAACTCTGCCCTCCATGTTGATTGCAAGAACTGATTGTAGCAGGACCATCAGCCGTTAATAAAGAGCTCCTAATATATCTGCTTCCTCAGACTCATAGGAGTAATACAAGCATTATCTCGGCCCAATTAAGTTCAACTGCCTCGATACGAATCTACTTATACCTACTTTATCTGATTCATATATGCTACATATTCGCAGCCTCGGCAATAGCTTAGTACCTTTATATATCACAACAGGACTTCCTAAATGTGAGTGAATAGAATCAGTCTTACGATACTCCACTAGGTCGGCAACCCCGATATATAATACCACTCAGGGTCAGTCTTTTCACTCACTTAGCAGAACATCAGTGAGCCTAAGAATCAATATCCACATACCTAATGCTGTACCTATTTCCCACACTCCAGACTGTCAGCTTTATCGTCAAGGAACTGTTTATTACTAAAGAAGACAGTAACAGACTTTAAGCAATATCTCCCACGATCTATCGCGGAAATTAGACCAGTGCATCACTCCGCTATAGAAATAGGAACAATTAGATATATATACATGAAATTTAGCTGCATTAGAAGGGTCATCGACGTGTATCTCATGTTGCACATCTATGAAAGGACCGTGTGTCACATCGTGTGAGCTCTACCAAGCAGCTCAGTGTAATCGTCAATCGCCCACCCCTCACCTTCAGCGCGCAATACAGTCTCTTATATTTCACATCCGCTTGGCAAGTCATATGCGACATGTAGTTGGTTGAGAGCGGAATGGGCATAATTACATTCGGAGTCAGATCGACATCTCTCTCTTCTACAGAATACCAATCACTTCATTATATAATGGAATAAACAATGGTACATACTTTTGTTGCCAACCAATAATTGTACTCTATCTCATCTTAAATACACAATCTCCACAAATAGATCTCTTGCCTGTCCCTTAATCGTAAGTAAGCATGACATGCCTGATACGGCGAAAATACGGCGCTCAAGCTACGTAGAACGCAATAAGAGCTTCTTGAACAATATGTATTCTGGGTCTTATAATAGGCAACGTGTTCACTTCAAGGTTCTGATTATTCGTCGATTGCCATCATTATCCACCACTTATGGAGGAAATAAATGAACTCAGGTAAAATAATAAGTCTTATCACACCGTGTTTATACTACGGTCGACGTTCCTTTCCAAGCTCAGCTCTACTGCATTAGCAGCAGGCAGGCGCTCACGTCTAAGAGCAGCGCTTGTGCTTCGCAACCGAAGTACTATGTCCGAGTGTGAGAGCTTATACCCGCCTCAAAATAAGAGTGGGGCATACAGGCATGTACCTTAGCGCATATCTCAAATGAGAAACCGGATCGTCCACTGCACCTCTTGGCACCAAGTGCACATGCTATATCAAAATATACACTATGGTATCACCGCAGATTCTTTATTTTGGTACACTACACACTAAGTGGACGAACTGCCTCCTCGAAGTCTATCTGATATACTCTCGAGAAATTCCTATATGGTTACAAGTCTGTTCTTTAAAATGTATCTGGCTATAGATAGCATCTTGTAGTTCTTTAAAGGTGGATTGCTGTAATAAATGAGTCCTAAGCGGTGCGTGTTTAATACCACAGTAGTGGAGCAACCTATATCATGATATGATAGAAATCGTGTGGAGTCAGTGAGCCACGAAAGGCAGGACTGTGAACTCTTAATGTGAGGATGACTACCTCAGAACAATTGCAATATTCTGCATGCTCGGCACGGCTATTACGCACGCAGAATGAGACCATGTACTTCCAGATTCCAGATTAGATGATTATCGTGTCACTGACACTCATATTACTATGGCAATATTTGTGGAATTATCAAGAAGTGAGTGAGCTCGATGCGCTATCAGTAAAAGATACCAACAGAGCAGTGAATTCGAGGATACACTATAACATACGTTTTTTAGCTATGACGGGTTTCCTCGCGGACTAACCGTGCGATCCAGAAAATGAGAATGGTAGGAAGGTGAAATTTCTGTAGAGCGATGAGAACTCAGCTACTTTTCTCTTGTGTACTGAAAGTGAATTCCTGATATATCTTTACATGGGCCGCCCAATCTCTTTTAGAAGTGAGACATAACTCAGAGGTTGTACTTGATACCGAACTGAGCTTCTATTTTAATGTAATCTCGCTGTCCAAGGCATAGGTAATAGATAGTAGAATAATGTTCTGAGTCTGATGCAATGATATCATCCCAGATAGCAACTGAAGGGATTCTTTTAGAGCTCTACAAGAGACGCGTGAGATCCTGCCAGCTTTCCAAATAATCATGTATTTACATCTATCTAATAGTCTAATCATACATGCAACTTACATGACACTAGCCTATCTCCACATTATTTACTACTGTAACTCAATCTGACCGTCTCACGTATCGTGGATCAATATACATCATTATGAGTACGTAGCTTAATTATTATATCGATATATATATTTACTATAACAGCTCCTATATACAATCAGATATTATAGACATAGTATGGTATGCACTATTAATACTGTTACTACATTCGATAACATCCGATAGACTAGATATAATACACAATTCAACTATAATCTATTAAGGTATAGGATCTATATATGTGCCATAGAATATTATAACTAATTAGATCAACTCAAATTCAATAATGTAGTAATATATAATACTTACTATTACATATATATGAGCTATTCATAAATATAACCTCAAAGATAGATCTTCGGTTCTGATTTTAATAACTATATTAATACCACCAACAAATCTCACCTTCATGAGCCAATGTCATTCTGAATGAACATTTAGAGAAAAATGTAGCGACCTCAATTACGTCATATTATAAAAAGAATGAAACTATGGCAACACCTTCCTATACCACCGCGCAATTAACAACTTATATTATACATAAACGCTATCGTATCCTTCATAAATTATTATATCTCAGCTATATTAATATTATAAATAATCATCAAGTAAAATAATTTCCTTTCTCATACATACTTTCTATCATACATACACCACTAACCTTAGGCGGTTGATCCAGAAAGCTTTTTTTCCTGGCGGTCTTACAACACACTGTTCGTTACCATCAAATAATCCTATGCGGAGTCTTCTATATTTTCATAACGGGAGACATATGACATCCTATACTATAGTATAGCACGTCGGACAACTTCAATATAAAATAACTAAAATTAAAAAAAAAAACACTACTGAATCAACAACAAATACAAAGCTGGCTGCTCATTATGATGCGCAAAGAACGGCCTAAGACAAACAAAGATCTTGCTCTTCTACTCACTACTGCTAATTTAATTCTCCTTATACTCAGTTACTTTACTAGTCTACTATATTCATAATACCATCGTAATCGCGCTCTAACATCATCAATTATAACTAATACTCTTGAGAGTTAATAATTATATAACTTCTAAAATAATAAGTATACAATATTGATGTATCAGGCGTTACGCTCTAATATCAGATTTCGTACTACACATCAGTTACGATCATACTCTAACTCATACTATAGTATTAAGTACACAAGCCTCATCATTTTAACATAATTACCTGAATAAACTACCGATATATTAAACTAAAATAACATATATCAGCGGTGTGAGGTGAACGATTAATGTAAAACTAATGAGATCATATACTAAGAGACTATATCCAGTAGTGATTACCTTATGTTCACAGCTCAAGCTTAAATAAATATAATACACGGACTGAGATCCACCATTGAGAGGTATTACGTAACCTTAACTCACACACAGATTGGCGACACTACGGTAAATGCCAAATATATATAATATTCTCTAGTTAATAAGCTAATATATAAACAACATAATGCGACAAAAAAGCAAGTAGTCATTATCTATAGGCCATATTTCTTAAGGGTAAACTCGAAAGAAAATCTTGCGGGCTTTTTAAATTTCTCCATTACGCTCGAGCACTGAAGAGCCGGAGCATATGAGCACAACTGATTGTCGAGATACGTTCCTCGGACGCACACTCACTCATTCTCTATTTTTATTGTGTCAACTATAAACTTACCGGAGCCTGGTATTGTAAGAGAAAGAAGATGTAACTAAAGAATAGGTCAAAAATACTACTACTAAAAAACGCTCAAAACATGTGATCTTTTCCTATGCTGATATGTCAGCATCTGTATTACGCAATAATATCTTATGGCCCATAGATTATATCCTCAGAAGGTAACGGTTCATATAACATGAACAGGTCTTTGAATTGACGTTTCTTATGAACACACAAAGCTTAATATACTAATCTCTACACCGTCAATTAGTGGCTAAACAGTCTTGAACGTCGAATGTGGGTCCACTTTGAAACTTTACGACGAAGGATCATCGTGCGAGGAGGTAATCCGTATTACTCATATAGTTTATAAAATACTGATCCAGTTCATTTTCCAAGTGTTATAATGGCGACGCCACAAGAACCTTCCATATCCTACTCGTGAGCAATATTTCTCTATTTAGTATGAGGCATTTTCATCCCTTATAGTTTTGCGCACCCTTTTAACAATCCCAAATTAACCGCAAAAAAGAAACCGGCCTGGCTAGAACCATCACTATACTCTCCTTAACAAATAGGGCATCGAATCACCAAACGCGTACTTACTTACCACTTGTGCCGTATTAAATCAAATCTCTCAGCATCACCGCCATCCATATTTACAGCTTTAGGCTAGCGAAAAACCATACCTAATCGTATATAATAACCTCACGAGATATCACAATTCTACCTACTTGGACTTTATCCTTTCGTGCGCTCTGTTGCCACTATCACGCACAGATGAATTACAAAACTGAATATGCTGGAATAGATACTCCTTTATCGCTCAAGTCTCAATTAACCATCACAATTCAACCGCAATACGCCATATCTAACCAATAATAACGTTCAATCATTACACGATCTGCCTCCTCCTATGACGTCCAATTTCATCATATCCAGTGCTTCCTAACTCTTTGAATCTCGTACACACCCCTATACTCTTAAATAATCACGGGTGGGGAACGCAGCTTGTAGGGTATGTGCGAGCAAGTCCTTATTAGCTGCCTTTTCCTTGACCGGGCCCAAATCAACCACTAACCTCTCCCCATTGACTTCCCCTTCATTCGGCCCTTCAATTTCCTTATTCCAATATCGCACCTCACTCCGACGGCAACTTGCGCGAATTACCCGCTAATCGGACATATAGTACTGAGGTAAAACGATAATGCCTTAGATTCTACATCAGACGGACATTTGTACATAAGCCGGTATAAAACACAGACTCTACAACTTAACCTGACGCTTTATGTCACCAACTCACTCTATTTTCATGATCTCCGACTTGAGTCGCGCTAACGCCAAGTACCAAGCATTTAAATAAAACTCCTTACCCATCAGATATTTCATACAACAATCTAACACCTCCACTTACGCTGAAGTTGCTAGCTCGATTCCCCTCCTTAGATAATCCTCACACGAAAAGCTGCACATTCACTATGGTATCTGCCGATTTTTCTATATACTCTCAAATTAAGAACTGCCACCCATTCTTGACCTTATAATAGATCGGCTTAAAACGACGGTCGTCTTATCACCGACTAAAATTTAGTTTCGCATATTGTTTGTTTCAATCCCTATTCTAGCAGCCATACGGTGCATTTCATAGTGCGACTATGCACGCTAATTTAAAACATGACTAAATCTCGCTCAATGTTAATGACGGATACACAATAACGCTGCGAATCATACGTGAGATGCGTATCGCGGCACAAACATTAATATGGCACCTTACAACTTACTTTATTTCGAATCGTGTACTCCTAATAGTCCGACCACGCAGTACACGAGAAGCGAACTATCTCGCGAACGTCAATCACGAACAAAAGGGCCGCTCTTAGCCCATCCACATTCAACTGACAAAACCTTAGTACTCTCAATGATACAATCATTATATCCTACTATCTAGCATCTCGAAAACCTGAGACATCACAGGAGGCGCTATCATACGATGTCCCATTGTCGATTGCTCGCAATATGTACAGTGTGCTAGCGAGACGTGCACGATCGCATCAGCGTCAGCACACGGAGCATGAAAATAAATACTCACTCCGAAGAAAACAATCTCTCTAATAAAGCTCACCTGTATTAACTGGCGACGACCAAGCTATAGCGCCTCTCCTGCCCTTCATATTCCCACAGCAACTACGCTCAATCAACAGCTTAAACAACGAATATGAAACGTCACTGATATACTTGGCACACAGGAGGCCTTCTCGCATAAATGGCACCACCATCATAAATATATCCACTGCACAGCGCCCACTATTGACCTAAGCATCAACAGACGGTCCTTACTCAACTTGGCTTAACTATTGATAGGTGCTCATTGACCCCACATACCTCTCATAAATTGCTGTTCTCCATCTTACATTGCCAGTCCACTTGACTCTACCTCATGCCACGATCACCTAATTCGCTAGCCTCGTCATCATTATACCTAACGTTCTGCCGTGTCCCTTCTCGATTCTTTAGAACAACCAAAACTATATTATCCTATGTCTATCGTTCTAGATTCTTTCCTTATACTTAGACTCACTAGTGATCTTTTTTACTAGATATTTATCTGACAGTGCCAATATCTAGCTGTAAGAGCATTTGATTGTTATATAAATCTGTAGACTATGCAAGAGTGAACGAAGAGTTAATTATAATTTTTTACTGTTTTTTACTGTATATATATATGCGCATCCTGATCTGACAACATTCAAATTTTCGTGTACTAATTTTCATGTAAAAGTGCCTTGTATATACACATATATATATAGACAATGCCCTCCCTATGGTGCATGAAAATATTTTAGCCCCGAATGATATGGCCGCTCTCTGTGAGGCCGTGGTGAGATCTCTGTACACTGACTCATAGCATATTAAAAAATCTTATATATACTATAAGTATAAATATATATATATATATATATATATAGATATATATATATATATAATATATATAATATATATATTATATATATATTATATATAATATATTATATATAATATAATATATATATATGTATGACTTTTTAATACTATCGCCTTCGGCAAATTGCAATGAATTTTCGATAAGTTGCCAGATTGCAGGAATTAAGATATAAATCGCTAATTGAGCAAACCACCTCGAAGTAGGTTGGAAGAAGGACTATCTTAACGAGGTATGCTTATTTTTAATCAATATCAGCCATAAATTTTATGAAAAGTATTGAAATGAGGTTTCAGAGAGTCATTTTGTCCTTCCCCGATATTACTTGGACGGAGATTGTTCCTAACTGCGAGAACGAGAATTATATAAAGAATTAATTTAACCTCTGTGACATGTATGTATTATTATTAACAGATATGATTGCCTTAAAATTTTTTAGTGTCTAATAAATTTCGGAGGGGGCCATGGGCCTCCCTGGCCCCCCCCCTAATACGCCACTATTATATATAATATAGTATATATTAGATATATATATATTATATGTATTTTTATATATAGTATTATACCGTATAAAGAAGGTTATAGATAGTCATTAAATGAGATAGTATATATAATATAGTATATATAATAAATATATTATATATTGATATATATATATATCCAGAGTCGTATATCATATTATATTATTTATTATTATTTTATTATTATTATTATTATTATATTATTATTATTACCGTTATTATTATTATTTTATTATTATTATTATTATTATTATTATCTTTCTTTCTTTCTTGTATCGAAGGGAGGAGAAAGGTAGGCTCCTAAATCTGCGTTCAGATGCATCGTATGAAGAAGAAAAAGCAGTAGGAAATATGAGCAAAAAGTCGAAAAGAAAGCCCAAGCCTTACCGCCCCACCTCATGTACCATTAATTAGTCGAGGAACTCGTTACAGACAGAAATAATCCACCCGTAGAAGCTTCATGGGACCGCCGGACGGACCCTCACTTATGGTGAAATCTCAATGTAAGGGTTCATCCCTGTGCCCAGGTGGGCCAACAACCTTGCCCCATACAAAACCCCGCCGATTCTCCGCCATTCATGCACCTTTATTCTCGCTCTGCCAAAACTCACGATTTTCTCTCCTTCAAGAGCATTCGTATCACGCTAGCGTCAAATCCACTTTCTCTTCGGTCTCCCAAGACCGGTCGGTTCCCAACACACTCGCCACTATACATCCGCTTAACCAACCGACTATCATTCATCCTTTCCACATGACCAAACCATCTCAACATACTTTCATTTATTCTCTTATTTACCCCTTTCTTCACACCACACAACTCTATAATATGTTCATTCCTCATTTTATCAATTCTTCTCACACCTAACATGCCCCTAAGATTGTCCATTATTATTATTATTATTATTATTATTATTATTATTATTATTATTATAATATTATTATATAATTATATTAATAATTAATAATGAATAATATAATAATAATGAATAATAATTAATGAATAATAAATAATAAAAATAATAATAAATAAGTAAGAGCACCCAAACGTAGTGGATATAGCAAGACATTTTTTTCACAATACACCTTTGTGTGTTATTACAACTTTTGGCTAATAGCAGAAGTGACAAGAAAAGAAATTCACGCTAGGCATAGTTACAAAAGTAATATATGGTAAAAAGGTTAGAGTAGGGATTTGGAATTTTAAGGTCTCAACAAGGTTGCTTTAACTCCTGTTTTCAAAATTTAATTTTTCAATTTTCAGATGTCCAAGAGACATTTCTATAAACATTTTCAAAAGCCAAACACACAAAGATGTGTAGTAGAGTATCAGTTCCATTATACATATTTGTGTGTGTGTTTTTTTTTTTAAAGGCGGTTGCAGACCTATCGTAAAAATATTTTTACGATTCTGAACTTTGGCTCTAAATCCATAGTATTAGAGAGAAGAGAGAGAGAAGAGGAGAGAAGATATTACGATTGCTACATTTTTTTTTTTCGAGACAAAACAATGGGGACGTTAGAAGCGAGTTGTGTACGGTGACCTATGAGCCCAGTATAGGTGAGTATGATGGAGTGATCGCATAAAGATGACAGAATAGAAATTGAGAGAGAGAGAGAATGAAGTAGAGTCAAAAATAAACAAGAGAGATGATATTCCACCTGTATAAAAAAGAAAAGAAGAGTACTATCTCCTCTAAATGTGACTATTTGAGTATATTTTTATGTTTTTTGCTTGTTAATAATGAATTGTATTAGAAAAATTTAAAGAGAGTGTTATAATACAAATATAACGCTTTACATTCTTTATTTTGATTATTATATCCAGAGACGACATATACTTATTTCTATGGAATTTACATGTATCATTTTACTACTAGTAATATTTAATATTTGTGTAGCCTTATTTACCTCACTATTTTATTAATATAGATGTATTGTCTAAAGTCATTTATTAACTTATTATCGATGACTAGCAAAAATGAAATGGAAATACTAAAGATTAAATTAAAGTTTATATAAAGAAGAGAGGTAAGATAAAGACTGAAGAATCATTGTAGACACAATTTAATGAGTTCACTCCTTTATATAAATTATTTTACTATCAGACTATACTGACTATTATTTTCAGAAGCTACCTCAGATTTGAACATATGTAAACTAAGCGATTACACAAATCGACTCTAGTAAAACGCTATATATCTCTCTGAATGTAAAAATAAATTGCTATAACCATATCAGATGAACAGGAATTTGTAATAGCATCTATTGAGAAACTCGAGTATACCGAGCACGCCTCAGTTCAGGGATCAATAGTATGTAACAATTGTAAACAATTATACTATTTTATTAAACTATTATAAATAGTCTACCTAACGAAACACATACCATTAACATTCATATCCTCACTAAAAATAAAATTAACTAAAATATTTTAAAAAAACTTTTGGCAAGCCATTTACGACAGGTTTTCGTTTTGTAAAGAAATTTGTTTGTAAATAAAGTTCCTTCCGCAGCCCTTCCCGTTTATATAATACAAAATCCACAAACACGAAGAATGCGAGATTGTTTAACACACGGGTTACTGACGGCCTTAGCCTATCGACTCGTGTGACCGCAGTTTTTTACCGTAGGACGTAGAGAATGTGCACACGGCGAACTCGGAATATCTGTCAAATTGTGCATGCAGTGCGGTCTATCTCATTTGCTTGTGCTATTCCCTCGTGATGGCTTGCAATGCCAGGCTATCGTGGGAACGCATAATCTAATCAAATTGGGGAAACATATCATAACTCTCTCAGACTCTATCTCTCTCTCTCTCTTATGCGTCTACGTTTTTCTACATTTTTTCTATATATATTTATATTTATATATTTAGTTACATTATTATATAATTTCTAATGATAATGTTATGGTAGAGCGTTGTCTACTTAAGTTTGATATGGATCACCTCTCATATTAAAAAATAGTTAAAAAAAGGTCAATACCATTGAGAATATATTTTTAAGGTATTTACATTATATTATATATATATATATTATTATATTTAATTTCTTATATTTTATTGTGTGGACTCCGGTGGTAATTTATAATGTAATTAAAATAGCTTTTATTAGATAAATATATTTATGACTTCATGTGATACAGGAGGATGTGTTATTATTATAAATTTATACTATGGCTCCAGCTCCGGCTCCGAATTTTCACTAAAAAATTTACTCTTTTTTCTGATTGATGTATTTATTATTTTTTTTTTATCCATATATCTTATTTCTCTAAAGAGTCAATTATATATATCACAGAGCTTACGAGAGTGTATGACCATAAACTCGCAAAAATGCACCTTCCCAATTACTCGCTTCAGTATATATTTTCCACACAATACCATCTGATTAACTCACGAACGGATGTAACGTTACACTGTTACACCTTGATCCATTATGTGTTGCTATAAATATAGAGACTCCCTATATAAAGTATCAGGTACTCTTATTCATGGAAACTACATTACTCTTGAACTATTTGAGATTATATTTATGTAGAGAATTATTATCTAATAATATTAGTATACCTATTTGATAATCTGTAACTTATAGTAATGAATAACGACCTCTCTCGTCATAAGCTCTAGTATGTGAGTGTAGTCTGAATAAAACAATACTCAATCTCTATCTTCTTAACACTTTGCCATAACTGCATTGGTAAGAGGTATGATATAGATTTTTGTCTAATAAATGAATAATAATTATCTCAAATAATATCTGAATTTAAACTTTGATGTAGCTCACTCACAAAATTAAATTCTACATGAGAATAATTGTACAGTATAATATTTAAAATATTTCATTGAGAAATTATTTGTTTACGTATAACACATAAGTTATATTATAATAGTAGATATATATAAATTAATGTTCAACTAAAGATATAATTACCGTCAGTAATATCAACAACTTAAATAATTATTTATGCACTCGTGATGTGTCTCCAAATGTGTTCACTTTAAAATCAGTGCCTATCAAGTATATTACACGTATAGTTTGCATTGGCAGAGGATATACCAGGGAATACACGAGCTACTAATCTGGTCACCACGAGCTTTCTCAAATAAGCTTCACACTCACCTGATTTGCGCGATTGATATATCTCGCGGTTTATTATATCCTATCAGGGCTCCGGGATATCTTGGTTTTACACTATTCTGATATTTTTCTATCTAGAGATTCATCAGGTCTATCTATATCATATATTATATTTTGGCGTGATAAAGAGGGTTGCAGTATTAATTGGATATTGACATTATAATATAATAAAGTTAAATTTATGAGCAGAGAATAATATGTCACTTTTATTTATAATTTTATAGTCTTAAGTTATCATTTACACTTTTTAGTAAGTGACTTATTTGCACATTTATTTATTATACATAGGAACATAAAATTTACCATAAAATTTAAATATTATAAATTGAGTATTTCAATTATTTAAAATGAATAAAGAAATATGAACATGCTTAAAGGGTATAGTAGTGCAATATTTTATGATTCATATATATATATATATACTATTAATATATATTTATATTAATATATATATATTATATATATATTATAATATATATTATATATAATTGATATATATAATATATATATATATATATATATATTAATATTATAATATATAATATATATATATATATTAATATTATATATATATTAATATTAATTAATACTATAATAGGGTGAGGATCAATTAGTAGTATATATTAGGGTCCGAAATCGATTATGAGACTTATCTACCTCCATTGGGCATAATGGTTGATGTTATATGAGAATATAGCCCGAGTTTCACTCCAATGCACTCAGCCGTATCTACGATCACCTTTATTCACAACATTTTACACTCTCTAACACTTCACTCACATTCACGCATACACGGGTCTAATTCTCTAACCTTCTTCTCAACTTCACTTAAATAGAATAGCTTTAACCAAAAAGCAATGGTAAACAGTGCGAGAACATAAAAAATTTTTAAAAAACCACCCAAATATCTCTCGAGCGAGATATTCCTAAGAGACATCGAATCTACGAAACCTAGACAATATCCGCAGCGCTACGACAAGAAGAGTGTAAGCCAGTGGAGCGCACTTCCTCCTCACAAAAAATTACGCCCCTACCATTTTCCATTCACTATCACCCATCACCACTTAGGAGCTGACGGTGTGGTTCTGGATGGGGTATAATCTAGCTGACCTCACGGAATGATGAACTCGTTTGATTCACACTCCGTCCAATTATTTCACTCATTAATAACTGAGAAGCAATCGCTTGGTACCTTTACTTCCACTTAGATTGAACTCACTCACTCCTCCCTCATCTTATATACTCCCTTTAACTCCTCTACATCACTATCAAGGCGTTTCTATGAATTTTGGCGTCTAAGAATTCTTTCAAACGCCAAAGCGAAAAACTTATCCACTTACATTTACTCCTATTTAGATTGACTCCAAACTCTTATTTCCAATTGGATAATCACATATTTCTAGTGACACGAAATTGGGTAATTTCTCTCCCTTACCCACTCCTCGTATAAGATTGCTTCTTATTTCTCTTCGGTTATACATTTGATCCATAATCCTCTACACCTCAATACTAACTTTAATTATCATTGCACGCTACTATCCGTACACACTCACTAATCACACATCATAATATTACATGTTCTCACACTCTCATACTTATGCACTCACTCACCCCACATTTACATTTTCGCTGCGATCAACAAGTCTCGTTCCTGTGCACTTAATGAAATTATGGATTAATAATTTGTCATAATGTGATGGTTGACGTCATAATTTAAGTGCGTTGTCAATAACAATTTTTATGTTACTAAAGCATTCTCCGAGTCAATATTCCTGTTTGTAAACAACGGGATAGGCTTACTAGGATAACATACGCTCGAGAGTTATATTTACTCTACTTCTCTCTCTCTCTCTATCATACTCATCTCTATTCTCTACTCATTCTCTCTCTCACTCTAACTCTCTCTCACTCTCTCTTACTCTCTCTCTCTCTCTTCACTACTCTCTATCATCTCTCTCTCTCTCTATCTCTCTCACTCTCTCTCTCTCTCTCTCTATATCTCTCTCTTCAAACCACTTCTCTTAATATAATATATATATATTATATATATATAATATATATATATATATATATATATATATATATATATAACTATATTATATATATATTTATATATATATAATTATTATGAACAAAATATAAATGAATATACATATTAACAAATATATATATATATATATCCGCCAAAAATTTTAGTTATAAACTAACAAAGTCAACTAAAAGAATCAACCATTTACTCACCCTAAATAGCCCTTAATATATATAGAGACTTGCCTATAGGAGCTCCATGATGTGTCACAGCCCATAGATCTACACACTAGCTAAATGCGTAATACCTATATCAATCTGAACAATGATCAGTTTGAAGTGTCAGCTCCGACATTATTGAAATCACAGAGCCACACACAGTCCTTCGATTGGCAAGGAAAAAACTTGCAAATCTAAAACGCCTTTAGGGAGTTGGCACCTCAAATTGTAGAGTTGATGCCTTCATAGAAATAGGTTTTACGATCTTATAGCAAGCCCTGATCTCTTTCCTCATACCATCTCTATTCTCAACTTTCAGCCAATTTGTTGGGCTTGTGTGCTCAATGATATTTTGCTTTGGGTCTTCCAAATTTTCCATCTTAGGTCTCTGAAATTCTTATTAATCTATTACTAAATTCATCTGTTTTATATGTTTCCTAACTTAATTGGCTATTCTAGATTCTTCGACAACCTAAACTACAATATTGTCTCACTTTATCATATTTTGAAATCATTATCCAAGGTTATTTCAATGTTCACAATTGCCAATGGTTTTCCTCTAATTCTCAAAATACAGCAGGTGAACTCACTTACAGGTTCTCTATGTAGAATAACCTCGAGCTGATGGTGCAGTAGGCTGCCCTTATCCCTGATAGTCTTGGATATGATCCCAACATTCTTGACTTTTTCTCAACTCCCATCCTTTCTCTGTATTCTATTAAATTCCTTCATCCTCTTGGTTCCTTCGTTCACCTTAATATATCTGTGTCCTGTTCAATTCCTTCAAGTTTTCAGCAGGAAAGACCCTCGCCTACCTCGATGATTGCTGATCGGTGGGATTGGGCACATTGAGTGTGCAGAAGGCATAACGGAGGTGATCGTCTTTGACATGGAGGGGTTCATTTTATATTTTCTCTCATCAGTAAAACTAATAAACCTTGATTTTGTTCTGCTTGTTTTCATGTTATTTGCAGCAAAGACGCTCCCTTCAGGAATTACGGTAATCTTCAATCTATAAACAGTTATATAACATTTACTTCATCCACTAATTGTTTTATTCTCCGTGACATTAAAAACTATTTCCCTCCGTAGAAAACGCTATGATCTTTCTGGTTCTTATTATTCGAGCTCTTTTATGGCATTCCGAAAAAAAGGCCAACTACAATTTTTCATTTTCCCTTTTAACTCTTGTAGTATCGACTGCCGTTTTACCTTTTTCTAAAGATTAATTCTCTGCTTCTAATTCCACTTTAGACGATTTCAGAGCTATTCCTCCTTCTCTATTCCTCTAACTTATTTACCCCAAACATTATAATTTTATCTTGAGATGTTTATTGTTTTCGATCTCCCTGAGCTTTAACACTAAGAAGGAGTATGGACCTAACGGTAACCACCCAGTGGTAATCAAAACTTGTCTTCCGAGCTTGCACCCTGCCTTGGTAGACCATTTCGTCTCTGTCTATCTACCCTACCTCGACCTTCCCTTCCTGATGGAAACGTGTGCCTATCTAGTCTGGGGCAAAGAAGGAGGACACGGTCAGTCCTCTAACTTTTTCTAACGCTCTAACCTTAATTCTTTCTAAAATTTTCAAATCTATAATTAAGAGGAAAATTTGGAAACATCTTAATTCTTCTAATCTAATCTCAGATAACCTTTATTGCTTCCGTAAAGAAAGCTCTGCTTCTGATCTTCTTTGTCTTCTCTTTCTTCTTTCTCTCCTTTCTCTCTTTCTCTTCTCTCTGTTTCTTGGCCCTCTGCTCTTCGGTATTTCAGTAAATCTTTTGTTTCGAAGGCCTTCGGTAGAGCCTGGCACAAACCTTTGATTCCAAACTTTCCTCTTTCCGGATCTATAATTCTCTCTGTAACCTTCCCTCTCAGTTTTAATTTTTGGTTCTTCTATAGCAGTTATTGTAGACTTTCACCTTCCTTTAAAACTCTTAATTGTGGAATTCCTCAGGGTCATGTTTTATTCACAACTCTTTTCATACTTTTCATATGTCACTTCATTATTGCCTATACACATACTTAAGCTGACCATTCAACCCTTCATTACAAAGCGTTCTACTCCACATTAAATATCCACTGCTAGTAGGGCGGCCTTGTGACAACTGACTGATTATCTCTTATCTCTAATTGGATAAGAGAGCAAATTTATGTTTTCAATGCCACAGTTCCTTCATATATCTACTCGATAAGATCTTCCATACAACTATAATATCTTCTTTGATGTTGGAAAACACACAACTTAAGCCTTCTCCTTTTCTTGATAATCTTGGCATTTCCTTCTCTCGTATACTTTCTTAGAAGGATCACGTGATCTTCCTTGGAAAGATCACATTTTTCAATCACTAAATAGGCCTCTAAGAGATTGGGTGTTCTGGAGCGTCTTCAGAGCTTCGTCACACTACCCCAGTTGCTTGTTCTGTGTTGCGGCGTTGTTCGTCTTTGTATGGAGTACGCATCGCATATCTGGGTTGGTTCCACACGCAACAGTCCTTCTTGAAATGGTGAAATCAAAGATTTTACACCTTGTTTACTCTCCTACTTTCAAAAACTCTTCGGTCTCTTTTCTACCGACGAAATGTTACATCATTCTCATTGTACCATCGTTTCTACAGCAGACATTGTTCTTCCGAATTCTCTGAACGATCGTATTTGCTTCTCACATAAGGAAAGCAAGTGTAACTCGTCAATCTTCACAATCCCATCCTTCCTCTCCAACTCTCTAACCCTAGACTTAACTACTATACTCATTCTTACACTATACCATCTACCAGGTAGGACTTCACCCTGTCAGTTAAATCAGAATCTTCTTCTTTCTGGCCTCGAAGCTCTTGATCCTGGAGCATTCTAGAAAACTATTTTTCGGGGCAATAAGTTTCCAATGCTAGGTCTTGAGTTATGTATTCTTAGGTAGTGTTTTCGCCTTTTCAGTTGGAACTAATATCTTCTTGCATTAGACATCAAAAAATCCTGAGGGCGACATAAGTGGAAGGGAGCACAAGATCCTAACTCGCTCAATCCAGATTCACGAAGTCCCACACAAAGTCCTTCGCTCGCCCCAACTCTGCTCTCTAACCCTAGAACACCGTTACGAAACGATGGCCTACAGTCATACTCGAACCCTATCACCACTGAATCACACGTACTCATCCATCTCGACCAGTATGGACTGTCACCCTGTCAGTCTAAAGTCAGAAGTCTTCATATGCTCGCTGTACGTCGAAGCCTCTTGATCCTCAGACGCCATTCTCACCGCGAAAAGACTATATTTTCGTGAGCCCGCGGCAATAAGTTTCCCAACAGTGCCCTACGCTCCTTAGAAGTGTAGTGTATCTGTAGGATCAGTTGATATGTCGCACTGTTTCGAAGCATGAAGAACTAAACGTATCTCGTATGCTAATTAGTATGCCAGCAAAATCTCGTCCTTGTATGGCTCACTAAACAGGCTCTCACAGAAGATTGAGTGCCCTATCAGTAATGATTCATGTCATAAACACTTCACTCGCTGTCACCGGACACTATAGTTGCATCAAAGCCTACCCCAGGTGCCCGCGTTTTTAAGTAATCCGCTTGCTTTCCCTAGAACGTTCCAACTATCCAGTTATCTTTGTCGATTATGGCTTTCTAAAGACTTAGATGATTAATCATCCCTCATCACTAATCCTCCAATGTACTAACGATGAGGGAAATGTTTGCATCAATAGCTATCTTCTTGAGTAGTAATTCAGTCCTATATGTGATGATATTTAATTAACACCTTGGGGCAAATCTATCTGTTAATATCATATCACAATATATACCCTTCTTAAATGAGATTTCTTAAAGATTCCGTATACAATTCATCTAACGGCTGCACCAATCCTTCATATGCCAGAGACAAACTGTCGGATTCTAACTGTCAGTCTCATAGACTATAAAAAATTTTGTTCCAACCCCTACTCTTACTATTCTATTACCCTACTAAATTCAGACTTAGAACTTCGTTACCATACTCTCGTCATTCAATAATCACTTCCTATCCTTCTCTCTACTACTACAACTTATTAGTGCTATCCATCCATATTCTACCCGATTAATATAAACTCTAAGTCATAGTTACGATAATTACCTATTCACATGCTGTGATATACGTACAACCCATAGCTTCCGTCACAATAGCGAGGAAATCATGGAAAAATCGACAGCGCTCTGAACTCCGCCCGGCGCCGATCCTAGCTCCGTGCCGCTCGCCGCGCCGCCCTATTCGAATTTTTTAATTAAGCCGATTCCGTGGGTGTTCCGAGTTCAAAATATTTAAAGAGCCATAGAACTTTCCACCGAATCGTAGGTATAATACCATATTACGCACCGGTAGGTCGGATCAAACGAAAATTAACCAAGCAACCCTTGTCCTAAATATTTCTAAATAATTTCCAATAGGGATATATGCTACATGGAAGGGTGGGCGACGCAAATTAACGAGAGACGGGACGAAATAATAATCACAAAGCCAAGGATAATAAATCCCGAAGAAATGACAGGCGAATAGATAAGAGTATGAATGCTGCCAATGATATCAATCACTAGAATGAATAGACCTATTAACAATAATAATGACATTAAATAAAAAAAGACATCATAATCGCCATCCAAAACAAATAATCGCAACAGATATGCAGAATAAACAAAAATAATAATATAATAATAATCAATAAGCTATGTACGAGCTTTGATGTAGATATTTGATATCTTCACAATGTGAATGAATGTCATTGCACATAAAGGAACAGATGTTATGACAGATGTTCGTACAATTTATATTCCCAAAAAGGTTTAAAAAAACTGATAACGAAAACGGAAGATTATATCTTTTATAAATGTTCTTCTTTCTTGTGAAGGACACGCTTGAGCAAATAAAATTATATATCGTTGCATGTGCGAGTATTTTTTGTTGAATATTTTCCTTCTTCTTGTGAAAATCTTAATTATCTATATATTAAAAAATATAAAATAATTATTAAAGTTACAGAATGAAAAAGAGAATTGACTAGCAAATTCTTAATACGAAAACAAAATATATTAAAATATAATTGATACAGATTAAGAGAAAATTAAATCACGGTAATGCTTAAACGGAAACGGAATACTATGTTTTACGTAATAGAAATGATGTCATGGACATGATGCAGTAGGATTTGGTAATGTGAACCTTTGTTGATTATGTTTTTGGCAAGTATCAACCCATTCATAATGATTTGATGGCCCGTCAATCTCTTTTTTGGTGAAAATAATAAACGAGTAATTTCGCACCCCATACTTACGTTAAGAATAGCTGCTCGACCCAGACACATGATTACAGGACTAGGCATAAGATCGTTAAGAGCGGGCATACGAAAAACTATGCTAATTTATCACGAATGACCGTTGCCCTATCGAAGGCTATTTAGGCATAAGATATCTAGTGATCAAGATTGCCCCTATATTTTCTTATGTTTAGCTGTGTGAGAATTTATCAAAGTTTAGCTCCTGCATATATGTTATCATTATATCTTGCTTGTGATGTTAATATTTAACTGCTGAATACCGTCATTATAATTTGAGCTATTTAATGTCCATTGTAGTGCCTTTGCCTTACTATATTATCATTATGTATTCATATCATGTTAAAGATGTTAAGGCAATATGCAAAACTAGTCCAAGAACAAACGGACTAATTAAAGTAAACCCTATTTATCAATGCAAAAAGCCAGCTACGCCAGTTTTCACTCATTAAGGCCTTCTGAACAACCAGTAATGACATAGCAAGTATTGCATATTCATCTCAAATTGCGGATCACTTCTGACATTTACTTGCTTTTGGTTAGACTTTCGTTAGTCATCTAAGAACCCCTATTTAGTTTTTTTTTCATAAGGATCTACTTTCCTTTCTTTTTGAATCATGGTTCCTTTCTCATCGGCATTTTCGTGAATCTTTTGTCGTGTTCTGGACATATCGGAAGTTTTCGATTGAGTTTGGTACAAAGCTAGAAGCTACTACACACCAAGACGAGTGTCCTCATATTTTAGTACCCATGGTCATTGTTCGGAGGATTAAGAAGTTTATTGTTGCTGTATCAATTTAATCTGCAAAGAAGTAGGAAGCTAATTCCTCTCATAGTGTGGCCGCATACACAACTAAGCACTTTAAGAACCCGAATATGCACAAAACGGGTATAAACCCAGTAAAATATGCGGGCATTACACGACGGATCACAAATCCCTCCTCTACAGTGGAAATTGCTAGTTGCGTTTTAAAATGTTATTTCAAGTTGGTAATTTCAACTATCTTCGTATAGCAGAATCTCTTTTTATTAAAAAACTTAAGCCGGATATCAATATGAAATTTAATGAAATGAATGAATGCTATGAATGTTTTTTGATTATTTTGTGTGTTGCGTACACCTAGTACATTGCATAATAGCTGTATTGCAAAGATAATGTAAAGCTTTTTTAGATTTACATCAAACATATTATTTTTTAAACTTCCCAATTAATGTTAAAATATTTTAAATTTTTCATATTAGAAATTTATTTTTGCAAGCTGCATTATAATATTAATTATTATTATTATCATTATTATTACTTATCTATTATTATTATTATTATAATATTATAATTATATTATTATTATTCTATATTATTATTACATTATTAATGCTTATATTTTATATGTACTTAATTTATTAAATTATTCATAAATAATATTCTCGTTATGACGTACATTTATTATATTATAGTGAACCGCGCCAGTTTATGTTCATAGATTCACAGCTAATTATGCCAATCAAGAACATTCTAATATCACAATTATTTTGACAAAATTCGAATATAATCAACACACTTACACACAATCTAACTTATAGATATTACTTATTAAAATTAAAAATTTATTATTATTAAATTAATTAAAGTATTCTATTGTAAATATTAAAGTATATATTAATTATTATTATTGATTATTATTTTATGGAGCTCATGATATCTGGTGTTGCTTAAAGACTCTATACTATACTATATACTATACTATATAAATACTATAATAATATATATAGTTAATATATATAAATTATAGTGCCTTCCTCCAAAACTAAATTATTGAGATTAACCGCTAATTTATCTTCTTCTATAGTTTCTTCATCTTCATTGTGCAGTTTATTTTCTTATGAACGGTGCTGCGGCCTTAATATTATTAATATAGCGAACATGAATATATAGATGCCTAAAGTAATACGGACACTAGAAGGGATAGAGGTGACTGGAGCTGAAATGCAGGAGATAGCTATATTCAGAGGTCAAGATAATCAGAATATAGAGGAAGCTACCGAAAGTAGTAGCGGAAGGCCAAATAAATACGCCCGATAATACATCAAACGCAAGTGGTCAAACCATGACGGGATACTCTCGGATAGCCCTAAAAAACAGACATCCCACTCGCACTACACAGCAAAGCTCATACAGCCAGACCAAACTAAGAGTAACAGCAAGCCTTACTTATACCTACTCCCCTAACTACTATATCACCTAACTTCATACTACGCTATAATAATACCCTATACGACCTTATATACACTAAACGATAAAGCCCGCGACACATACCCAAACAACCTATAACTAGACTAGCGATAACATATATCTACACCAGCCGTGCCCATTTGAACAACAAAATTTTTACTCTTAAACCTGCGGGCTTTATCCTGAAGTGATTCCTAACGAAATTTGGTCTCCCTAAATTTAGAAACATATGACATATCAGTTATTGATGCCTCAAGTCAAGGACTCTGTGTTTGAGCATACAAAACGCAGTAAATTACTTGTAAGAAATATTGCGATCAACATCTTTTAAACAACCAAAATTTCGTTAGTATAACCCCTAAGATATCAAAAGCTACTATTTTTTGTACCAAATTACAGACAGTTAACTATGAAACGCTAAACTAGGAAAAAAAGTAAAAAATAACGCGACGCATCAAAATTCGATACACATCTTCCATGACTTAAACCGTATAATTTTAACTTACAACAGACCTAGAGCACAACAATACCCAAAAGAATCTGGTAGATGAAAATCTCTCGCTTCTGTGCTGCAATTGATCAAAAACTACCATATGTCAAGAGATCAGACCTAATCTGACTATGTAGATTGCCTGTTCAAGACCATACCTACCTATACAGAAAGTTCTTTTGGCTTGTCAATTCATTTGAATCTGTGACCTATACAGCCTCCTCAGACTTTTGATAAGAGCTTCTCATACAGATTAGATTTCATCGCCTTAGTTTGAAATGTGATTCATCATTTGAGTATCTTGGACGATAGTGGTTTCACGCACCAGTCAACACCGTTCTGTAAGGGCGACATCACTATTGATTTCATCCGCACATAGCTGAAGTTCAAAGTTGATTAAATTTGTCTCGGTGATGAGCTAGATGCGTAAATGAGAGTTAACTATTTGCCACAGCTGCTAATTGATCCTCCAAACTACCTGTTAGCGTGGGGATAAATCTATTTAAGTAGTCTAAGATCGGCGATCTTTATGGTTTTAGATGCAGAAAGCAATCGCTATTCTTTAGAGATGCACACAGATTCTCGCGTTCTACGATTTTATCTACCAGAAGCTTGAAGATGTCCATAAAACTCTATTTTTCCTTTACATGACTTGCATATCTTCATGAAACTTGTATACAATCTTGTACCCATTTTAATTCACTCTGATTAATACAAACGTGCAAGCGTACTATAGATAGAGATCTGTCGACCTGGAAGTGAGCCCTGCTATTCTGTGGTTCACTCGCCCAGTCATGGAAGTGATTGATTAGATGTCTAGAGGGATAAAATATACAAGTAGCCTAATGTCGATCACTGCTGGGTATAGAAAACATATGAGGAACTTCACATATTTTTTCAGACTGGAATTTAAGGGAAGAGGGTGTTGTGCATTTGTCATTCACGGACTCCGATTGGAGATTTCATCAACTGAGTTCACTGCACGAATGAACAAGCTTCATAACGAAGTTGAAAACTATTCCTAAGTGTGTGCGCACGAACTCAGCTTCAGCACCCAATTATGCCCTCTGCTACTGTGGTCATGCCTTCAAGTCGCCACAGAATCGTACTGATATGTGCTAGCAGGCAATCTATTTCCTAGAGTTATAAAGAAAAATTTTTAGGATAACTTTATGAAAGGTATTAGGACTTGCTTTTAATATGCAGTTAGATTCTGATGAACACACAAGCTTTTGCTCATTCGATCAGGGTCGACAGTCCATTGCAGGTATGATCGAAGAAGAGACCAACCTGAGTTCCGATAGCACTGAACCTTTGCCAGTCGCCGGAGCACGCAAGACACCCGATCTAATAATAGCACCTAAACATTTATATTGTCGATGAGGATCGTATTAGATAATATATATAATTAGAATGTTTTAGCTAGTAACCTATATATTATATAGGTTACTAGTCTATAAGTATATATTTGTAGTACTATATATATTATACTATTATATAATATAATATAATATATATAATAAATAATATATAATAATATAAATAATAATAATAATATAATAAAATCAATATAATAAGATAATTAATAAATAATACGCCGAAGGTAGTTATAAATCTTTCGTAGTTGGAAGGCGCTAAAACAGCCGCAGCCAGGCCGCGCCCCCACCCACCCCCCATGCCGGCTTCGCTCTCTCGACCTGTCCCATTTTTTGTGCAGCTTATAGTTGAGACCTATCAGCTACGGACACATAGTAAGAGGAAGAGAAGAGAGAACACATGAACAGCATGAAGCCAAGGAATATTTTGATGATAATAACCCCTTAGCATCCCAAGGAAGAAGGCCACACAACCCTGAAAGAAAGATTATGCTAAAGACATTTAATGTAGTAAATTAAAATTGAAACTGTCTTTATGTTTGCATATTAATGTACATGGTTTCAAGAAACTTATATTTCTTATGTCATAGCTAATTTTTTTAAAATGAAGATTTATACATGACAAGAAAGAAACTGCCGGAAATTATCTTACACTTCGAGATCACCAACATATTAACCAGTGTGCCGTTAGAGTACTTGATTGCTATTTAATCAATATTCTCAGTATTTTTTGTAGCCTTCGCTAACTGAACTGAATGGCCAATAGGTACGGATGCCAATTTATTGCCAATATTTAAGAGTACTGCCTTCAAGCTCTGCTAGAAGAATCAATGAGACTCCATTCACTTGTTGCAAGCGAACGCCAGTCCTCACATTAAACCTTTACATCACTGCAATAACACCAATAGCCTGCCCAGAAGCAATGCCCAAAGAACTTTCGAAACTCTCCGTCTCTATTTCTGAACCAACAAAATTACTCTTCAATATACACGAAGAAGGTTTAGAATTTATCTCACTATAAGACTGGCGCTATTGCAAGTAAGTATTAATGCGTTTCTCATTTAGCAATAATAGATCCAAGATATCTCTAGTCTAAATTACATTATATATTTTAAAATTTTACATTATGAATGTGGTAGTGTCTTTTGGCGAAGTGGTTTGTAGGACGCTAGGCCTGAGATGCTCACTGATGTTGAGGGGGTGCAGTATTCATCCACTCTGTTTCAGGTGTTAGGGAGTATTATGTCTTGCAAGGGTCACAGACCTTACCAAAATGATAAAAGTTATATTTTGTCCTTGCTAAAGGCCTCTTAACAGGTAATTTATCGACGACTGTAGAGTCAAGGAAAAGCTGGATATCTCACTGGATTCGCATGTGTATGCTGCCCGCGAATTTCAATGTGATAACTATTTAATTCCGTGCTTTAGAAGGTACCACATACATGAGGGTGGCGAGTTGTAATTTACCGTAAAAAAGTCCTCCCACCTACCACAATCCCCTCACGAGCCATAATCCGCCCCATTATCAATCCTTCTGCTTGCTCTATCAACAGGTCCCACCCAACCACTCTCCACACACCATATCCTCCCCCTATGAATTTTATGCGTCGCTTAAATCTTCTTGAGACTCTTTCTCTTCCTACCATATTCCTGCGTACCCTACCCTGTAAAAAATAGTGATATTTCCTTCCCTGCTCTTCCGTAAGAAAGTAAAAATAAATCAAATGTCCCTAAAATACTGCACCGCTACCTGTCATAATTTTAACAGTATACCGTAATAAAATAATATAAAAAGACCTTCACCTCGACCACTCAGGCTTATCCCCTTGCCTATTAAGCTATAGCCGCAAACTCTAAGGATTATATTTAGCATACCCACAATAAAGCTGAAAATAGAAGACGACATGGGCATATGCCCCAAATGACTTATCCCTTCGCTCCATAGTTCTAAATGTTTAAAGCTAATATATAAATATCAAGTCAAAATTTGTCAAATACCAATTTTAAGAGAGAACTGTATGTCGCTATGACTGTCCGTGATACGTGGTTTGTAGTTAGGTAAGGAGCAAAGTTAGAAAATTTACGCCGTAACCCCACGCAAAATACATTGTTAGCCTAAGGAAGCGAGATATGAAAAAGAATATCCTAAACTTTCATAAAAGCGATAGAAACAGCAAAATGAACGAACTACCCCTACGCCATTGAGCAGAACCAATGAAGATCCCGAAGAGACTAGACACGTAATGAAAGCCGGATGTTTATGGACGTCATCATAAATTTTTCAAGCTATAGGGGTAGAATACAAGTGCTCCCCTATACGATGCGGGCCGAACCCCGGTGTACTGAAAACACCGCCTCACTCTAAGAAGACTTAACTGGGCCCCAAATCAAACTCTTAAAATAATATATGAGGAACAGATAATTACTACCTCAAAGTACCGATTAACAATTATATATAAGGAATATGGTATATTTAGCTTGTATAAGAGCGCAAACCCATAGAAATGAAGATAGACGCTAATATCAATCAGTCCGGTACGGAAAGAACCCCCAATAACGATTCAAGGATTAGAAGTTTCAAAAATAAGTATAAAATTAGTATTTAACACCCATTTATTGTAAAAACCGATTCATAGCCAGTCCTAAAGCGATTAGAAGAGCTTGGACCAAGGAATTATGTAAAACATATAGAGTAGGATCCAGTATCAGTATACATGTAAGATAATTGGCAAACCTTAATGGTCGTGGATTATTTAACTGTATACAGGGAATATTATATTGTCAGATAAAATGGGATCCACATCCTCTTATCCCCGTATATATAACAACAAGCTTATACATTTAACGGAGACTTAAGGGCCCACCTAACCACCCATTACGTTTCATGCAATAATGAGACTCCGATAATAAACCCCCATCTCCGACTAAACAGGGAAGAAATGAAAGTACTAACTGTGTGGGAATTAAGGAAGGAACATACGACTACCCATTAGGACAAAAGCTAGAATGAGAAATTGGTAAATGACCGGGATTAGACCCAACTCTTACAGCAGATCTTTCAGACTAATGTAAGCGTAGTCATTATAGAATTTTAAGAAAGCAGGACATTGATGAAGCGTAATAAGTCCTCTCCTTCGGAGGAAGTCCTGAAAATCACCCCCATCCACCGTATTGGTTTATTTGAACATCCTCAGCCATTCGAAATTGATACGAGTACGCAAAGGCTTTGGAATTATATAAATATGAAATGAAAGAAGAAAGAACGAAATAGTGTAATGAAATAAAACGAACTCGATTATAAAGCGCAGATCTTCGCCATTAATGAAGACACGGCCCCGGCACCCATAGGCACTCTGCTGAAACTGAGAGAAGATGCCTCGCTTTCATTTTACAAGCACTTCCGCCTCGCACCCACTTCACAACAAAAAAGGGACATTCGACCTCCTACGTGTCTATAGGGAACAACATGGCCGCTGTTTACCCTGATTGTTTCTGTGGATCTCTGAAAAATTTATTTTTTACTTAACACTCTTTCACTGCATTTTGATAAAACTATTATGTAAATATATATAAACTATGGATCCACCATGTTCAACCATCGGATACTCTAATTTATGGGAGTCTATTATATTTATTTCATCTATATGGTTTGTTAAAACAATGTTTGTTTAATTAGAACGTCTAGAATAATTTGATGTTAAAAACCTCTGTATATCAATGACCCTATATATTGCTAAATATGTAAAAATGCTTTAAAAGCTGAAAACTTGATTTAGTACCCTTAAAACCCCTTAATTTGCATATATATAGTATAGATATATAAATATCATATAAGTATACTCATATGTATGACTATTACATATATAATATATATATCAAGTTACCTATTATATATTAAGATATATATATATAATATATCAATAACTATATAGTATATAATATATATATATATATATATATATAAATTGAAATTTAATGCTAGGGAATATAGAACAAGAGTAGAGTGTCAGCGTAAAATTCATCGTGACATATATTGCATCTCCTGTAAATATAGCACGGAGAAGTGATAGTTTCAGCGGACAATTCATGTTTTATGACGTCACGAGTTTAGAGTTACAGAATAAAGTAAATTGCAATTTTTGAATATTTAGGCATGCTACACCGACACCTCATAGCAATATTATTTGATTCCTTTGTGTAACTTCAAGTACAACAAGTGTTAGTTATGGGCCTTATGAGACATAATATCTCAAAGGTAATTTGAGTTGCAAATATTTGAAAATACTATAAGGGGAAACCCATTAACCGTAATCTACACATCAATCTTTCGGCAGAAATCCTTGACCACCTCGTGACCCCTCTCAAACCTGTATTTATGTAGCATCCAGATAACGTACAGGTCACGAATAGAGGGGCATCAAGGCTGCTGCTGAAAAAGGGGCATAGATTACATACTTCGAGTACACTTTAAAGTATACCCTCACCCTATATGAAATTCTACTTACTGGCAGGGAGTATATAGCGGAAGATCAAACACCTTACGGCGCGCGAAAATGTGTAAACTCACAACACTCCTTATATCGTCAACGGTGGAACGATATTAGAAATGAAGCATTGTGCTCCTCCCTATTCATCTATAAAATTCGTTTAAAGATACGTACTCTATCCGATCAGTCATTCGATACACGTAAAAAGCAGCAGGTTGACTAAATAAATATATAACCACGATAAGAAAATGACATCTGGATTAATAAGTACATTCAGCCGAGACCCCAGGATGTTTGTGTCTGGAGGTGAAATTTATTTATCACGTGTACAAGTCAATGTATATATTTTTAAATACCAAATATAATAATATATGAATAAAAATATTTTAAGTAAAAAACTTTTTCAATTCCTGATATATAATGTAAGAGAATATATATTAGTATCACTCTATATATATATGTATATTGAAATACTTACTATATATATAGATAAGTATATATAACATAACAATACTATAGTTACTAGCGAAAAGTATACTTGTAAATTCACACTCACTACATAATATATATATATATATAATAATATACTATAAGTGAAATGCGAGGTATAGTATATGATATAAGACGTAAGACGTAAGACCTAAGTAAGTAATATATATATATAATATATATATACTACGAATATAGATAACACTAGGGTATAGTATAACCTAGGGTAGTATAGTTATATATATTAGCAATTGACCTCGAATAAAAATACTATATTATAAATATATATAATATATATGATCACTAGATAAACTATATTATTATTTGCATACCGCAGATCATCGTTTTTTTTCGGCATCCTTGCACCCTTTAGAGTATAGGACCGGATATATTGAAATATCATAGTAGGTATATATAATAGCAGTACCTGAAATACTAGTAGCCGCTCTAAACTAGTATGACCTATAGTATAAAGCGGCCTAAATTTGTTAATGTATATATCACCGCCCAACCCGATGATACTATATAATATAGTATATCATAGTATATATACCTATCAGTATTTTAAATGATATCATATATAAATATATATATAGTATATATACTAATATCGAATTTATAGCCCACAAATCTATTGACTCGATAATTGTTAAACCCCGAGTCGACGGGGATCCCACATATCAAGAGCCATAGCCACCAACCTTCTTGCCCAAAACCTCATCGCTGTAATGAGAAGAGATCCAATTTACAAAGAACCAGTATATATCTTTGTTGCTCACAAGTATTGATATTTTCACCAAGATAGAAGGTTGTGTTGAGAACCAATGCAATTCCTGGCTTTTGTCTGAACTGAGAGGGTCTGACCTTTCTCTTTTCTTTCATACCTATATAGCCCATGCTAAATACTCTATCCTTGCCACACTAGTTGGAGACAGGCAAGTATTTCCTTGCAAGTTTACTCATACGTGGTAAAACATTTTGCTTTAAATCTTATCCAACAACTGATAGCGGCATCATCATTTGTATCTAGATCATTTTTTCATTGTGAAGTCGTTTTCAATCATTGCCACATATTTTGTAATTCGTGTGTATTCTTACATCACCTACTGCGACGGGTAAAATCTTGCCAGTGAACTGTCATATGAAATTTACTTTGAGAACTGTTCAGGCTTCTGTAGCAAATTCATTTTTTTTCTTTTAAGTGTGGTGAATTAATAGGCTGTTCGGATTGAGGTTTTTCAACTGCAACACAAAGTGACGATTTAACTTGTTCTAATATTGTTAACAAAAAAACTTGCTTTTGATAAGGGAGAAATGCAAAGAATTTCAAGAAGAGAAGGTCATTAATTTTCAGAGAACATAAAACGTTGTTTCTAGCTCGTTAGATTTATATACATGCTTTCGATCTTTTAAAACCGTCAATCATTTTTCATATAATGAACCCCGATGTTGCACCCAATGTTTCGAACTATAGCCCGTTGAAGAGTATAAAAAATTCTGGAAATGGTTCCACTAACATACACCCTCTCTCCTCTTGAAAGTGAAATCCTCTGCTCCCTTTCGCTCACCCACCTCGAATGTGATGACTGGGGTGGTGCGCCCTACCATTCGATTTTCACACACCTCATATTGCCAACGGAAGACTGCCCTCTCATCTTCGATCGTTTCAATCGCACTGTGATCTACCTAATCCGCCAGAAAAACACTCGTGGTGAAGCCCACCCCATTATCTACAAAATATTTCATTCCTTTCACTGCCACTCAATTCCTACCCCTAGACTAGACCCGTTATGACTGAAATCTTTCATGTACTGTGGAACCACTGGTTACTCTGGACATACTCCCTTACACCCATCCTCACCTGTACCTCCTTATCTAGTACACTAGTCAACTGCTGTGTATCGGGCACTGCGAACTATTCTGTGCGTGTTTTTAATTAGCTTTAGCATGGCTCAGGAATTTTCCAGCTCGTGGAGATATTAGAGAATAGACTCACTATCCCAAGCAAGAAAAGAATATAACTAAAATAGTTATAAGATATAAGTGTATATTAAAAAACAGTTAGTCATATTGAAAAGGGGGTAATTAGTAGATTAGCGCATATAAAATAGATTAACAAATACACTATGGAGTATATAACAGTCATAATAATAGCTTACTACTAGGAACTCAGGTAGTAATAGACTATAAGGGCCTATAACATATGATATAGTATAATATATAAAAGACTAATGTTTTATTGCTTAATGTTGGGAATATCTTACTGTACAGAGTTGCCTAATTTATCAATCAAAC
>JABUQX010092124.1:0-10407 GCA_015478945.1 Trachelipus rathkii | reverse complement strand
ACATTAATAATATTATGACACACAATAATAATACATTAATAATAATAATACTATTATTAATAATATTAATAATAATAATAAATAATAAGCTTAAAATTAAGAAAAAAAATAATAAAATAAGAAAATAAAAATAAAAACAAAATAAAATAAAATAAAATAAAAATAAATAAAATAAAAATAAAAATACGTAATAATGGCCAATAATAATAATAATAATGGGTCAATAATAATAATAATTATAATAAAAATAATAATAATAACAATAATTACTAATAATAATGGGATAATGATAAAGATAATGATTAACAATAATAAGATAATGATACTGATTAATGATAATAATATCAATACTAATAATAATACTAATAGTGATGAGGTAATCGGATGATAATAAAATATAATAATAATAATAATAATAATAATAATAATAATAATAATAATAATAATAATAATAATAATAATAATAATAATAATAATAATAATAATAATAATAATAATAATAATAATAATAATAATAATAATACTATCAATAATAACTTGGGAATATATAAAAATTGTGATAGATATATTAGCAGTTGCTATTTATTATCGAATGGTAAAGGTAATAATTATTACAATAAAAAGGCTGAAGATAGTTACAACCATTTCCATAATCATGACTTGTTATTTTAACGTTTAATGTGATGGTAGCCAGTATGATGTTAATAAAATGGCTAGATTTTACAAGAGTAAAATCGCTGAGTTTGCTATTTATTAATATTAATTTAGATAATTAGTTTTTATTTTTCTAGCAAAAGATTTAATAGAGCTTTCGGTTTTAATGTCTTGTGGCATTGAGTTGTAAAGTTTACCAACTTTGTAGCCAATGCATTGTGTTTCTTTTCTTAGTCGACAGAATGCTGTGTTTATGCAATTAATAAATTAATTCGATTTGCCTCGCGCCTTGCTTTGTTTGAGCGAGAATTTGCGATCAAGAAGTCGCAGGCATTATTATGGATAAATTTTATGTATTTCTCTTAGTAGTGATAGATTCGGTAAGTCTTTAAACTGTAATATATTTAGTTTTTGGATCAAGGGTTGCCTATGGTTGTAAGAGTTTTGCAGTGCTAATGAGGCGAATAAAGCGCGATTGAATTACAATTAGAGGATGGTTTACTGAGTTACTTGTGGTTCCGTAAATAGGACGACCGTATAGTATGTGGGGGTGTTTCAATGCATAGTATATCTTTTTAAGAATGGAAAGGGGTACAATATTTTTTAATTTTATTAGCACATACATGTATCTAGCCAGTCTGCTAACTAGGTTGTTAACATGATCTTTAATGGTCAATTTCTCGTCGATTATTATTATTTATTACGAATATTTTAGCATTTGAAGCTCTATGCAGTTCCACTTCATTTATTTTGATACTGAATTTGTCAATTACTTTGTTTCTAAAAATAATATAAGATGCATTATTTAAATTTCTGGACAGCTTGTTAGCATCTATCTATTTCTTTATTTTTGTTAAGGTGTCAACTGCTTTACGAGAGAGAGAGAGAGAGAGAGAGAGAGAGAGAGAGAGAGAGAGAGAGAGAGAGAGAGAGAGAGAGAGAGAGAGAGAGAGAGAGAGAGAGAGAGAGAGAGAGAGAGAGAGAGAGAGAGTCAGCATTTTTGTCATTTATTAAGATGGAAGTATCATCAGCAAATGAGAACGAAAGGGCGTTATGTGAGTTGAGCAGGCCATTAGTATATAGCGTAAATAGAAACGGTCCCAGAATTGATCCCGGGTGTGCGCCAGCTGATGTTTGAGCTGTGATTGAATGTGTTTCCTTTAGTTTTACGTATTGAGATCTCTCACTTTAAATATCTTTTAAGCCACTGGAAGTTTTTTCCCTCAATGTCCATTTTGTACATTTTGTGAAATAATAATAATAATAATATTAATAATAATAATAACAATAATAATAATAACAATAATAATAATAACAAATAACAATAAATAATAATAATAATAATAATAATAATAATAATAATAATAATAATAATAATAATAATAATAATAATAATAATAATAATAATAATAATAATAATAATAATAATAATAATAATAATATAATAATAATAATAATAATAATAATAATAATAATAATAATAATAATAATAATAATAATTAGTGAGAGACAGATATGAAAAAAAATTTTATCAATTATTTCACAAAAAAGAAATGCTCTTCTCTCTCTCTCTGTTCTCTCTCTCTCTCTCTCTCTCTCTCTCTCTCTCTCTCTCTCTCTCTCTCTCTCTCTCTCTGCCAATTAAAGCAATGTTCAACGGCAACATTCAGCAGAAGCGCAAAACATCCACCCAACCGAATAATTAGCCAAAAAAATATATAATTAATTCATGGCAGAGGAAGCAGGCAAATTATAAGGGAAAAGGCAATTGAAATTGCTCTCGTGGCGCTTATAATAATAATAATAATAATAATAATAATAATAATAATAATAATAATAATAATAATAATAATAAATAATAATAATAAATAATAAATGATACATAATAATAATATAAATAATAATAATAATAATAATAATAATAATAATAATAATAATAATAATAATAATAATAATAATAATAATAATAATAATAATAATAATAATAATAATAAAAGAAAAATAAAAATAAAAAATTTGTATAAAACAAAAAATTAGTAAACTACATATTATTATTTATTTTCCTTTTTTTTATCATTTTGTTTAAAACTAATTTTTTATAATAATAATAATAATAATAATAATAATAATAATAATAATAATAATAATAATAATAATAATAATAATAATAATAATAATAATAATAATAAATTAATTAAATTATTAATGATTATAATAATTTCATTAATTATTAATGATAATACTAACATTAATAACCTGCAAAATGATAGATTATTTGCAAATATTTAATTGCATTATTATCATAATGATTTAGTGACTGTCAATTGTAAAATTATCCATTTTGAAGCTAGTTTTATCCATTTTATATTTAATTATTATATATCAAATATATTAGTCTGCCGTTGCTCTGGTCTTAAACCATGAATATTATTCTCTGCCTTTCTCGCTTTATATTTCTTTTTTTTTTTCCTGTAAATTCGGCGTTAATCTTTGAATTTCTTTCCTTTCCAATATTTAAAATGATTTCCTACTTTCCATATTTAATTGCCTTGAACTTTTAAGATATAAATTATTTACTTTCCAATTTTTATGTAATGTTTTTCTTCCTAAAGCCCTAACGCCCATTCATATTTCTTTGCATTTTTCCCTTGATATTTGAAGTTTTTCTGAGCTTCACGAACACAATAAAAACTTTTCTCATTTTCTTATCCGGTATTTTAAATTGATTTACTTTCTTTTCGAACAAAACTGGAAAACTTCCCATTAATTCAAACCTCTTCCTTCCAATCTTGAACTCTTTATTTCTTATTTCAGATCTGCCATATAAAGAATAAAGTCTTATTGTAACAGTTATGTTTAATATATATCTATCATTTTTTTTAACATTTACTTCTATCTCACTTGTTTATGAACGCCATTTATTTACCATAAAGCAATATCGTTACTTTCTTTATAATAATTTTACAACACTCAGTAGTGCTCAGCTTTTCATCTATAATAATCCTACTATTTCTATATATTTAATCTTTACAACTTCTTGATGTTGATATAAATATAAGAAAACAATAGACCTTTTTATATTATTATATAAATTTTTTATTTTTCTGTAAGTCTGCTG
Organism: Trachelipus rathkii; assembly: GCA_015478945.1. NCBI lineage: Eukaryota > Metazoa > Arthropoda > Malacostraca > Isopoda > Trachelipodidae > Trachelipus > Trachelipus rathkii. The sequence goes on along the minus strand of JABUQX010092124.1, from coordinate 6,635 downwards.
ACTCAAAAAATAAATAATAATAATAATTAAAAATTAAAAATTTTAATATTTATACTGTAACATATTTGTGGAACAAGGATGTTGCGCTATAAATATCTACTTTTTTAGTAATAATGCTCTGATATTCTCTCTGATAGATTTATTATATATATTTCCAAATATTAATAAATGTACATCATACTTTCCTATACAAACTATGTCTTTATAAATCAATAAGTATCAATTATGTTTGACATTAATTATATCTACAATTGTTTCGAATTAGTAAATCTCCAAGCTGTCAATCACATATTTACAAAAATCGTTATTTCATACTTCCGATAAAGTTACTATAATTAAAATAAGATTGGTGTTGAAGTACATAATTTGATCGGTTACGTTCTCTCTTCTCGTAAACATTATAACAAGCAACATCAGTGGTATTTAGATTTAAAGTTATTTATGTATTCTATGTGAAGTGCTCGATATATATTATATAAAGACTACAAGACATTTATTACAATTGTGAGTTTTATAGTGAACTCCCAGCTCAACTAGCAATCATATTAATAAAGTTATTTTTATTTCTTTATCTCTCTCTTTATTGTTCTGCTGTGTTCTTAAAATTTTCCATGATCAAATATAAAATGAATATCACTATTCTACTCTCACTACTAAAAAGTTCCCTCTCTCAATATAAATTATAATTTCTGTTAAACATAAGATTTCTTGATATTTGTCTATTACATAATTTTTTTATATATCTGAGTTTCTATTGTTGTTGCTCCTATCAGCGATGTTTTTTTAACCAATGAGCGTACATATATCAGGTTTAGAAATTTTTGATCGTTTGATGATTAGGTGTTACATTTTCATTGATAGCACATTTATTGCGCACTTCTTGGAGATATCTCAGATGGAACAGGAGTGGATTTTAGACCCTGATTGAATTGACCGCAACTTTAGCATTGTTTTAGAGGTATTGCAACATGTGTTGAATCTGAGTTATTAATGATATAGTTTCTTTCATAATACTAACTGAATTAAAACTAATAAAGGTTAATAAGAAAGGAACTTTTGACTTTCATGAGACAAAATTCTTAATATATATGTCAAAAAATTCCCTACTAAGCAGAGAGATCATTATATATCTAAATTTACTATAGACTTAATATGTTTTTGTCCCTTTTTATTTTTTAAGCATAAGCTTGATCTCAGTTCTTTACTTCTCTGTGAGATTGTTGAATGAGTGCGATCCAGCTACAAAATATTTGTCCAATGATATATCTCCAGACCCGATAGTACATACATAAAGACTCCTACAACTCTCTCTAAAATGCCCTAGAATCTTTCTTCCTCTAACGTGTTTATCTTTTTATGAGATTGATCTCGTATAATAAGTGTGATTTTACACTATGCTGGTGAAATCATTTTCAACCTGTCTCATTCAGGAACAATCTCCCATTTGCTTTAGTTTCAAAACAAAGTAATTAAGAATTTCTATTACAGATATTCATCTAGATGTCTACTTAGATGAGTGATATTGTAACTATTTTTGTACCCTACAATGGTTCATTAACATACGATCGGCATATAAAAATGTCTAGCTCTAATACTTGTATATGATACAATTTATTAAAATGTTCGAATATCAAAACAGCTTCCACTCATCCAAACTCTCATTATTTTTTAAACATAACATTATTTATAATATTCCCCTGATTATATACTCACCGAGATATCTCAGGCATAATACCATAGGCCTATTTAAATCTCTATCTAAATATTTTCTAGATAATAAATTAAATTTTTTTAATATTTTGACTGTGCATACTAATACAATTATCTTTACCAAACCCTGTTTTCACATATTCTAACCTTTATCTGATAATAGCAATTAGTTTTATTTTATAATGAGATAATACGGTTCTAGTGAGATAATTTTATATATTTATTATTACTCTGAGTTACCTCTCTAAGTATATAATCTATAATTATACTAATATACATTTATATTCCTCTACTGATAAACTCTTTATATATATTTTAACTAAATAATTTTTATCTAAAATTTAATACTGTAATACTTATTTATTACATATAATCTATATTTTAATCTCAAATTCTTTAATAACTTATATATTTATACATTTATTATATATATATATACTTTTAATATTTAATTATATATTTTTACTATAACTACTTACCTATTCCTTTCTTGTCTTTATATTAATGAGTTAATCTTCAGATTGTACAATATAATAATAATAGTGCGTTTTAAATGTTACTACGATTTTACAAATTTTATCTGTTATACTATTACTATCACAATATAATTAGAGTATATGATAATTTCAATATGGTGTGGGTAATAGGTGATGGTATTCATAATTTAAATATAATAAATTAATATATAATAATGATAATATATATTAATATTGCTTATTAGTGAATATATACTCATTTTGATATTTTGATCTATTATTTAATACAATAGTTATATGTTATAAGTACGTTTCTTAAAATCTAGTACTTTTATCTTATTATAGGTCTATAGTAACTTTTGTTCTTTGATAGGTCTAGTTACATTTTCTTTATGCACTAAAGTCTGAATTTTATATATTTCTTAAATGTTTAGATAATTTATTAGTAATTCTATAAGCCATCGTTTAAAAATATTACATATTTTCATTAATAAATAACTTATTATTCATATTTATAATTTTAATTAATAAATTAATATAAATATATACATATATATATATTATATATACTAGTATATATTAATATATATATATATATATTATTATAATATATATAATTTAATATATATACTATTTAATATATATATATATATATATATATATAGATATATATATATTAATATATATATTTTATATATAAAAAAAAATATATTAATATATAAAATTAAATTTATTATATATTATAAATATATATATATATATATATATATATATATATATATTAATTAATATATATATAATATTAATTATATATATTATTATGATAATATATATTATATATATATATTAATATATTAATTATATATATATATATTATAATATACTATATATATTAATATATATATTATATATATATATATATATAATATAATATATATTAATAATATATATTATATATATATATATAATATATATTAATTATATATAAATTAATATATAATATCCTATTATATATATATATATCATATATTATTAATATATAATATATATATAATATATATATATTAAATATTATATAATATTTAATATATTAATTAATATATTATAATATATATATATATATATATTATTATTATATATATATATATATATAATTATATATATATATATATATATATTTTATATACTATAATATATATATTAATTAATTATATTATATAATTATTAATTAATATATTAATATAATATATATAATATATATATATTAATTATATTATATTATAATATATATATATATATATATTATATATATTATATATATATATATTCAGAAAATGTAATCTTATTATTCTGACAGTGAAAGGGAGTAATTTTTCAAAGTACAGAACTTTGATTGCTGAGAAAATCACAAGAGTCAAAAAATATCACAAAAACGGTCACTGAAATTGTCATCAGTTTTTTTGAAGTATTGTCAATAGTCTGGAATATACTAACTCTTTATTTATTTATGTATTTATTTGCAATGCGTACATGATATTCCTGTCGTGTTTTCGTATGTGTGTTTGCATGCGTTCATGTCTATAATGGTATGCCAATGCTCTCTGTTTTAGAATTGCAAAGCGAAAAAGAAGTGATGAATATTTTATATGAAAAATCGTCAAAAAATAGCTATAAAATAATTAGAATTCTGTATACGATATCGCAGTAAAACCCATACTGAAGATTCTTTCAATACGACTCTTCTATCATCAAAGTAATAATACTTGTCGGTATTTGTAAGAGCTTAGACTAAGATTAGATCTTTACCAACAGAAACTTTTATTTTTTATTATTGTGTTCAAAAAATAACGAGAAGATATATTTTTAACTTTGTATGACCGGACTTTAGTTTTTCAAACATTTTCTTGTTAACCTTTATTGAAATTATATTGTGAAAAGTATATCATTTAAAATTTATTATTATTATTATTATTATTATTATTATTATTATTATTATTATTATTATATTATTATATTATTATTATTAGTTATTATTATTATTATTATTATTATTATTATTATTATTATTATTATTATTATTATTATTATTATTATTATTATTATTATTATTATTATTATTATTATTATTATTATTATTATTATTATTATTATTATTATTATTATTATTATTATTATTATTATTATTTAGCCAGAAAATTTTTAAAAAATTGCATTCTTTAACAAACACATTATAAAAATATAAATTTATAGATGCTATATGTTGATACTTTTATATCATCTGTCAATCAAAATGTACTCCACACTTGTTGAAAGGTGATGCCTATATTATTCAGAGAGAGAGAGAGAGAGAGAGAGAGAGAGAGAGAGAGAGAGAGAGAGAGAGAGAGAGAGAGAAGAGAGAGAAAGAGAGAGAGAGAGAGAGAGAAGAGAGAGAGAGAGAGAGAGAGAGAGAGAGAGAGAGAGAGAGAGAGAGAGAGATTGCAAACAAGGAAGGAATTCGAAAAATGAAATATACCCCAGCTCTATAAATTTTATGAAAAACATTGAAGCAAAGTTATACTCTCACCGTAAAGTAAGAAGTATTGTATTCAGGGAGAAAAAACAGGTGTAGAAAGAGTTCCATTGTTTAGAGAGACTGGAATAAAAGAGGTACCGAATGACCAAGTCCGGGTTTCCCAGTAGCCACTCAGAAACTCACCTCTTTGTATTACTGGGGCACCGCATTTGCGGAGGTATGTGAGACACCTTTTTTCTTTAACACCTGTCACTGTAGAATTAATTGTAAAGGAAATATTTTCAACGTTCCTCCGATGTGATAACGACATGAGCTTATTGACAAATTGAACAAAGTTACTAATATATATATATATATATATATAATATTATATATATATATATATATATATATATATATATATATATATATATATATATATATATATATATATATATATATATATATATATATATATAAAATACTCGTATATATATTACATATATATATATATATATTATATATATATATATATATAATATAATATATATATATATATATATATATATATATATATAGATATATATATATATAATATATATATATATATATATTATATATATAATATTTATATATATAATATATATATTACAATAGGGCGATTTAAAGAAATCCCTAAACCAACTAAAAATTAATTCTTGAAATGAAGAAAAATCAGAAAAAAAAAAAAAGGTACTAGGAATCGCGCTTTTATATATTGTGGAATTTGCGTTAAAGTATGTTTACACAGAATAACGAGTGAAGTAAGGGGTTGCATATTTAACGGAAGGAAACAGAGAAACGAATAGATTAATCAATAGCTTATACCAATTGAAAATCATTAACAAGTTAATTAAAGTCCCGAAGTACTCAGATAAAAAGTACCAGTGAGGAGAAGAGACCGCAAAAAAACCAGAACATCATATCTTATCAAAAAGCAACTGTCGATTGTAAAGGAACGTAAAAGCGATTGTGAGATGCTCTCAGGCTTTCGAAAAAAAATACGTGGACTTTGACCTGGGAAAACGTCAGGGAGAGCGAGATAAAATCACAAAAAACCCAACGCAGAAATATAATTTAAATCTTATTAAAAATAACTAAATGATATTGTATATAGTCCTCACTGGAGCTTAACAACGATTATAGCATAACTCTCAATGTAAATTATTGGTAAAATAAAACTGTTGGTTTTTCAATCGATTCTTTACAAGATAGATTAACCTTCCGTTGCACAAAGAAAAACTTAAAACTCTTTATAATTCATTAACCATTGGTTTGGATAAAGCAACCATCCAGGATTAAAACTGTGGCCAGAATAACATTTCTTGGACCGGAAAAAGAACAACAGCAGATGTTAAGAGAGAGCAAGCAAAAAAGTACTACAAGAGCTCAAAAAACAAAAGCTTAGTACATGGAAAATATTATTTACAAGTTGGAGCGTAGGATTATTTTGTTGGGATAAGACACCGGTGCGGGTAGGTTCTGAGACATAAAAAAAAAAAAAAAAAAAAAAAAAAAAAAAAAAAAAAAAAAAAAATAAAAAATTTTTATTTTAATATTTAAAAAACCAACAATATAAAAAAAATTTTTTTTTTTTTGACCCCTGTTGCCACCTTGTTTTTCGTTTTGCATACATTTTGCGCCTCAGAAAAATTTAAGATGGGAAGCGCAGATGAAATTAAAGTTGACGAACCGCAAAAGAAACTTAGTCCAATAGAACTCCTGAATATGTTACAAGAGTCACTAACAGTTGAAGGAAACGATCTGGACTTTAACAGAATAGCAGACAGTGTGCAGGGTCTCCACCAAGCATTACAAATGAAAAAAGCGAGCACAAGTCAACCACAAGAGACAGAAATAGTAAAAGGAAGCCCTAATTTGGGACAAAACTTGAACATAAAACAGGACGACCGAAC
>JABUQX010092123.1:5000-20384 GCA_015478945.1 Trachelipus rathkii | reverse complement strand
TATAGTATATATATATATAATATATATATATAATAGTATATATACTATAATATATAAAAATAGTATATATATATATATAAATTATATAATATAAATAATACATAAAAATATAATATATATATTACATAATATATAAATACTTATATATATATAGTATATTATTATATTATATTATAATATATATATATTTAGTATACAGAATATATAATATTATATATATATAATATATATTATAATATATTAATATAAATATATATATTATATATATATATATAAATATTATATATATATATAAATATATTAGATATATATTATATATATATATACTATATAAAATATATATATTATATATATATATGTAGATATATATATATATAATATATAATTAATACTTATATAATTATATATATATATAATATATATAAAAATTGATATATTATATATATATATATATATATATATATAATATCTATATATATATACTATATATATATAATATAAAATATATTAATATATATATAATTATATATAACTTCATCGGTGTAGAGCAATCAAAATCATCAGAGTTTGGGAAGGATAATTCTTCCCATAACATCAATATTACTTGCCAAGTAAGGTTAAGGAAGTTCTTTTTTTTTTTTTAATAACGATACAGAAGAGAAGAGAGAGAGAGAGAGCGCCGAGAACGGTGAGAAAGGGAGGAGAGAGAGGACGAGAGGAGGGAAGAGAGAAGAGAGAGGAGAGGAGAGATGAGAGAGAGATAGAGTAGAGGAGACGGCAGAGGAGAGATATCACTAACAGAGAGAGAGAGAGAGCATAGAGAGAGAGATTTAGTTACAAGCACGGTGTTGACAAATATAAAAAGAATGACTTTTCATTAGTAAATAATTCAAGCTTAAGAGCAAATGCTATAAATTCTTTATTTAAATAATATCTTTTGTAAAGGAGTGTTGAGCTGGTCTCTTAAGAAATTCCATAGATCATTTTCAAAAATATTTTGATCTATTAAAGATGAGAAAACAATATGAAATGAAACTAGTACCAAATGGTCACAGGGAAAATGACTGACAATCAAATGACGTCGGACATTTGTGAAAAAAAATCTGGTTATTTAGGGTTTCTCTAATGAATCCAACAAAACTTAACCTAACCTAACTTAATCTAACCTAACCTAACCTAACCTAACCTAACCTAACCTAACCTAACTAATCTTAATCTAACCTAACCTAACCTTAACCTAACCCAACTTACCTTAACCTAACCTAACCCAACTTAACATTACCTAACCTAACCTAACCTAACGCCTGCGGCGGGCGGTATTAAATTTTTTTTTATGTTGAGCTAGAAATTTTGTCGACTTTGGGTTAGTCCCTTATGAAACTAAAGAATACTCTTGTAACATATCATTGACAAGTGGATACGTATTAATAGGAATTAAAGTAATTCAAAATTATAAATTTCTTTAAAAATAATATGGGAATAAAACATTATTTTGTTTACTAAATTATTTTGTTACTAAATTATTTTTTGTTACTAATTTTGTGCATCTTTAAGGATTTAAGGAGAAATATTTCATATTATAATTCTTTCGTTTTTTTTTATTAATTTGTTTAAAAAAAACTCAGTTCCTACAGAAATAAGTTGCATAAAGAGAGAGAGAGAGACGAGAGAGGGGGAGGTGAGGAAAGAGAGCTAGAGAGATGAGACGAGATGAGAGACTGAAAGAGAGAGATAGAGACGAGAACTCAAATTAAGAAGATAGAGAGACGAGAAAGAGAGAAGAAAGGAGAACGAGAGAGAGAGAGAGAGAGAGAGAGAGAGAGAGAGAGAAGTCAATAATTTTAGAATGATAGAGAATATAAGTTGATTTTTTATTGTGTAGACTAGTGACTTTTCTATAGTATTGTTTTTTATTATTTGGACTAAATAATATAATATATATAATATAACATAATATATCATATATATACATATATATATATATATATTATATTATATAATATATTAATATATCACATATATAATAATATAATATATACATAATAATATATATATATATATATATATAATATATATAATATAATAATATATATATATAAATATATAATATATATATATATATATTTATAATTTAAATATTTATATATATATTATATATATATATAATATATATATATATATATAATATATCATATATAATATATAGTATATATATATATATGTATTATATATATACATAATATATATTTATATATATATATATTATATTATATAGTATAATATATATATATATATATAATATATATATATATAGTATATATATATATACTATATATATATAGTATCTAGAGAAGGAGGATTGTGGGACCAGGGTGGCAATCTTAGAGTCAGGAAAGGGATTCCTCTAAGGCAATAAATAATACAGATACCTAGTCATTACAAGATGTTTAAGCATAATTAAATAAATTAAAAAAAAAATAAGAAGAGTTAAGACCCCCTCCCCCAACCACATTAAATAGGGTCTCCGTAGAGGCGTTAAGTGACATATAACTACCAAAAGACTAAATAATTAGGTTGACAAGATAAAATTAGACTTTTTCGCCAAAACGCCGGAATTTTGTGTACAAAGTTTCGGTCTGGACCTTAAGCCAGGATAAGTCAATGCCTTCATATTTCTATTAAACGTTCGTATAGAATACTCATGTTAACACAATTTTAATGGATCATAAAAATGGAATCCAGTTAACAAAGATATGATTTGTCTTCGTTATTTTAAATATGGCGGGAAAAGCTAATAATTCATATGGGATGAGCCAATGGGAATTTTATTTATCATGAAAATAAAATAAAATGTTAAAAATATGTAATAGATCTCGAGAATATTATAGCGGGATTATTATAATTTATTATTTAATTTTAATTAATATAAATTAATATAAATAAGTATAAATTAAATTAATTATAGTTATAATATTAAATATATTATAATTAGATATATATTATTTAATCCTATTAATACTTAATTATTAATATTAATTACTAAAAGTAGCTTATAATTATAATATAAATACGTTCTATTTTTTAAAAATTTAAATCAGGTATTTGACCTAAAGTTTACTAATGGTAAATTTATTTTATTATTATTTTATTATTTATATTAAATCGATTAATTTTTAAAGGTTCATTTCATTTACTTTTTAGTATTATTTTATAACTTAGATCATTTTAAATTAATAATAATTTACGAAGATGAACATTATACCTATACATACTTACGAAGAGCGTTCTACTTCCTTATAGGTTTTAACCCTTTCGCTGCTGATGATGTATGACATACGTCACAAGAATTGTCTATAGTATGACTGATGACATATATGTTACGTCACTAAGTCGCGGTATTTCGTTCATATATAGTTATTTCAAGTCATTGGAGTCTTTGGTTTGCTTTTCTAAATTTAACGCTTTATGCTTACATTATATCTTAGTTTGATTATTTATTGGGCAATTTTAAGAGCAGTTACTGGAGGTTATGAATACAGACGGTCCCACCTCGTGATTTAGCAGTATTGAACCCAAGCTCAGCTGGAGCGTTGCGAGCAATGTACACAAAGCTCGGCGGGTCTTTCATCTGCAAACAATTTCTGGCTTCATATAGCTATATCTAGTAATTGACTCACTTAATAGGGCTCAGTTAGTATGTATTTTTTATCATAATTGTTTTTAATACACCCCTTATCCTCATCCATTATATAGCTTTTATTCATCTTTTACACGAATAATATAATATAATATAATATAATATTATAATATAATAATAAATATATAATTTAATGAGGTAAATATTATAATGATATAATAAGATATGCTTTTGTGAGGTAAATAATAATATAATAAGCATATAATTTTATGAGGTAAATAATATAATAAGATACAATTTTGATAGGCAAATTATAATATAATAAATATATAATTTTATGAGGAAAATAATATAATAATGTAATAAGACATAATTTTGTATGGTAAATAATATCATAAATATATAACTTTATGTGGCATATAATATAATAATATAATAAGATATAATTTTGTGAGATAAATGATAATATAATAATATAATAATTACACAATTTTGAGGCAAATAATAATATATTATAATTTGATATAATTTTGTGAGGCAAATAATGATAGAATAATATTATAAATAAATAATTTTATGTGGTAAATAATATAGTAATATAATAAGATATAAATACAAAAGGTAAGTAAGAATATAATAATGTAATTAGCATATAATTTAGGACTTAAATAATATAATAATACATAAATTTGTGAGGTAAATAGTAATATAATAATATAATAAGTTTATAATTTTTTGCTACAAGTAATAAAATATTAGGATATAAATTGAGGTAAATTATAATTTAATAAGTATATCATTTTATGAGGTAAATAATTTAATAATATGAAAAGATATAATCTTGTGAAATAATTAATAATATAATAAGTAAATTTTTTTATTGTGTATTTATATAATGATATTTTAAGATATATATCTTATAATATCACGTCCGTAAGGAGAGATATATCGATCGTAATTCGTAGCGGTATTATAATATATATATAATATCTATATATAGTCAGATAGCAGTAATAAGTAGTGTACAATAAGGATATAACATACTACTCTATATATATACTAATAATTTGATATATATAGTATTATATAATTTATATATATATATATATATATATATATATATTTATATATATTATACTTATATATATAATATATATATATATATTTATATGTATATTTACACATATATATATCTATATATATATTATATACTATATAATATATTTATATATATATATAATAATATATTTATATATATATATATATATATATATATATATATATATATATATATTATATATTATTATATATATATTATATATATATATATCTAGAACTGTAAGAAGACGCACGAATCCAATTAGAGTGTCCCAATCAACTCGTAAAAAATTAAGAATTAGAATATTTTTAATAATTTATTAATGATAGTAATTTAAATTAATAAGTCCACATGGGCCTACTGACTGTCCCAGTCCAACCTACAATAAATTAATAATTAAGAATAATAATTAAAAAGCCGCATTCGCCCCTCTAGAATGTCCCAGTCAATCCATTATAATTAATAAATAAGAATAATAATTCAGAAGCCGCATGGGCCTATCTAGACTGTCACAGTCAAGATTTCTGATCTTGTGTATGATACTGAATTGACTACTTCTGTTGCGAATCTTTAAAGTTGAACGCAAGTCCAGCATGACTTGGGGGGGGGGGGGGGGGGGAGGGAAACCTTGGCTGATCTGATGTGACAAATTAATTCTCAAACCAAGAGTGTAAGGTATTTTCTATTAGCTTCCTAAAAATGAAAATAAATAATTGAGGTGTAGTGCCATTAGTAGTAATTTGAAGGTACGAAACAATCTTTAGAGATAATAACATAGCTAACAAAATGTCAGTTAACAAATAGTAATGATTCTGACAAGAGGAACTTCATAATACTAATGTCAGGTCGTTAATTGAATATACGCGTAAATTTGGAGAACAAACCTACGAAATGTGCATAAATATTAAAAGGCAATAAAACGTAAAGCTACAAGGACGATTTGACTTTGAAAATAGAGTTAGAGGACATTTAAGAACCAGACGAAGTTTTTTGTGTTAAGATTCCTTAGAGGAAAAATGATCCAAGTTTATAAAATTTTCTAGTCCTAATTCGCCTCTGTTGAGGAGAGAAACTCTAAAATCGAGTAGTCTTTCTGAAAATAAAAAATTAAAATATAAATATAAAAATAATAAATTAAATTCTAATTGAGTTATCAGTATCTTCGTTCATTTATTTCATTAATTTACAATTTAATTATTTTATTTAATTAACACAATTTAATTTTGAAAAATAAAAGCAATTAAATATAGAATTTTATTAATCCTAATTTGTTAACATTTATTATACCATTTTGCACAATATAAATCCCTTCAACCTCTAATTCTACATTATTTACTCTGATGTCTCCTAATTTTATTCAAAACTGAATTGAATCGCACTTATCCAATTAAAAATTCATTCCAATATCTACTCAAATTATTTGCTACATTTACACGTCTTTCTGCTAAATGTGAAGATTTACTTCATCCATATGAGGAGGGAACACCGAAAATCTACAACATTGGAAGCAATGAAGAGGTAATAGTGAATGTGTGCGCGTTTGATGGTAACAGTATCCTTATACAAGTGTAAGGGGTATAAGAGCTGTAGGAATTATTATAGGAGAATTAGTTTATGGGGGGTGTTGTAGGATATATGCTGCAATTTTGGTTGAAAGAGTGCGTCGAGTGACTGATACATTTGAAAGTGGTAGAGGATAAATAGATCACCTTTTCACATTGAAACAGGATATCGAGAAAATAAGAATAAAATTGGATTTAGGTTTTGTTGACTTGCAACAGGCGTATGACAGAATTAATAGGGAAGCTCTGTGGCAGGTGTTAATGATATATGGGGTTGGTGGTAGGCTCCTGAATGGAATCAAAAGTATGTATGACGGTTGTGAGGCCTGTGTAAGGATAAATAGAGTTCAAAGTGATTGGTTTAATATTAATAGTTGAGTGAGGCAGTGATGTACTCTATCTCCTTGGATACTTAATTTGTATATTTATGAAGTGATGAAAGAATTAGAGGTAGGGGCGGTTGGTTAGGGTGTTTGAATGATGGAGAATGGAAAAAGAGTGGAGGGTGGCTTGCTTATTGTACGCGGAAAATTTGGTTTTGTGTATCGCATTTAAAGAGAGTTTGAGAGGATTGGTAAAAGGGTTTGGTTTCATGTTAGATGGTGAGCAATTTGAACAAGTATCTGAGTTTAAATATTTAGGATATATGTTGGTTGAAATGGGAATGGATGATGCAGTGTGTGGCAGGAACGTTGTGAATGGTAGGATGGCGGCTGGTGCAATTAAATCCTTGGTGGATGTAAAGGGCCTAGTTCTCGAGTGTGCTAGGGTTTTTCATGACGGCATCTTGTTACCTGTGTTAATGTATAGTAATGAAACTGGTCTGGAATAAAAAGTATAGATCTAAGATACGAAGTGTTCAGATGGACAATCTTAGGGGTGTTAATTGAAACGAATTGATAAAATGAAGAATGAAAGCAATAGAGAGTTCTGTTGTGTGAAAAAAGGCATAAAATGAGAGAATAAACGAGAGTACATCGAGATGGTTTGGTCATAAAAATAGTATGGATGACCGTCGGTTGGTTAAGAAGATGTATAATGGTGTATGCCGAGAATCGATCGGCTGCGTGACCGAAGAAAAAGTGGATTGATTCAGAAAGGAATGTCTGAATTAAAGGAATGAGAGTTTGGCAGGGGCAAGAAGAAAGTTACATAATAGAAGTGAAAGGCGTAGTTTTGTGAGTGGGGTATGGTTGTGGGCCGCCTGGTTCTACACTGACGAAATACCACAGTGAGAGTCCGGTCTCGTGAAGCCCTAGGCTGGATTTTTTTTTTACTGCGACGAGATCTCACCATGGAGGGTACGGCAGAGGAAGGTTGGGGTGGGGGGTTCTGATTCCGGTGTGTGATGCGCATATCACCTCCACTTTGGGGAAAGGAGGAGGAAGATGATGTAAAAGAGGCTAAAGATTTTTTTCACTTCTCTGATGTAGGATTCACCAGCATCTACATTTCAGGTTAATAAAGTACTCAGTGGAAGGAGAGGATGGGGAGGGGGGAGGGGAGGGCTGTGAAAGAGTCGATACAAATAAATGAAGAATGATTAAAAACTGCATTTCTCTTTTTAATTTTCCTAACCTTTTAAATGAGGACGTTTCAAATGGACTTTCCTTTTCTTTCCCGAATTCCTCTCCGTGTAAATTGGTTTTTCCTTCTATTTTATATATGTATTCGATATTGTATGAGCCATGAATAAGGAACACTTGTCATACGTCTCTCACTAGTCACCATAACCTACACAAATTCTCTTCCTTCATTTACTCTTTCCTATCATAATTTTTATTGCTTTAATTACCGTAATTATTAATTGTTCTTTATTGACACGAGAACGCCCATTACTCAATTCCTGTTCTTCATTAACTGTAATTATGTGGTTATAAGAAACATTGAATTTTTATCCCTTTTTTTCGGTGATTTTTGCCATATAGCCGAGTTCGAACGTTGACCTGGAAGTCTACAGGATTTTTAGGCATTTCCCAATATCAACCACAACACTGCAATACAGGTTATCCATTATTATCCAATCAATTATATATTTTCTAGAAATAATACCCATTACCATATGCTCGTCTTGATACTTTGCTATCTTGTTTAGAATATCATCATCAACATTGGTCTATGCTGGTATTTCGAGGATGGTAAGGAACTATGTTAATTCTTCCAGAGGCAAATCTAATTCACCACTTATTACGCATGATGAGCTTTCCAGTTCTTCACTTGAAGGTCTCTCTTTGTCTGGTAAAGAGGCACTTTTATGTATTTCCATTAAGACTATTCTTCAAGATCTATTTCATAAAAATCAAAATCATCATTCTTGTCTCTATAATTAGCATCCTTTTAATTTTCCGTTTGCAATGGAATTTCTTTATGCATTGTTATTTTCGTTGATTTCTTTATTTCTTGTGCCAGTTCCATGCTTCTTAGGAATGTCTTTTCAAATTTCCTTTCTGATTATATTCATAGTTGCACTCAAAAATTTAAATAATTTCGATTTTTTTTTCAAATTTTCTCCCATTTAAAGAGTTTTTGTAAAGATGACCGTGGTCAAACCTGGACCATAGGATCATCCCACTTATATGCTATCCACATCCCCAGCCAAGTTTAGGGATTGCTGTGAGTTAGCAGATGACGTTATAAGTCACTTTTTCGTTTACCTTCATAGCTGCACTCAGAACATTTAAATTAGCATTTTTTTTTTTAATTCACCTTTCTTAAGGGTTACCACTCCATGCGCAGGCCCGAACCTCGGGCCTAAGCGCATATGGTTGTCCCGGCAGGTTCTTTAACATCCAAGAACCATTCTCAATATTCTGGCGCTCTGTCTGATTATAATGGAGCTCATTTCCAACGTAGTTACTTCCACCGGTAGTCTTTCAATGTATTGTTTTAAGCTTTTTTTAATCACTCCCATACTTCCAATTACCAAAGGAATAACCTCTGCTCTGTCTATGTCATTCCACATTCCTTGTAATGAATATTTCAGTCTTTGGTATTTAATTTCCTTTTCCCTTTCATATGCTGATACTCTGCCGTCCCATGTATCCCTATTTCTATAATATATGCCTTTCTTTTCTTTTACACATAAGTCCGGTTCCGTTTATGTTATAGGTACATCTGTGGGAATGCTATAGTCGTATAGTATTAGAGCGTGGTTATTTTCTTCTATTGTGTTTGGGTTGTGTTCCCAATATTTGGATGCTTCTATTGTTATTTTGTATTTTTCACAAATTCTAAAAAATGGATTAGTTTTACATATTGTATATATGAAATTCGGTGTATTGCTGGCGATGGAGAAGTGTTTCACAGCTTGACAGTATGTGGCTAACTGTTTCCGGATATTCTTTACACATTCGACATTTGTTAGATATATTTTCTTTCTCTATCTCTCTCTTGAACCAATTGGTTCGTAATGCTAAGTCCTGTGCCCCTACAATTGTTCTCTCATCTTCTTTTCTTAGATTACCTCTGCATTCTGCTTCTATCGATTTTTCTTTATCTATATACACCTGTTCTATAATATTTTTGCATTCCTTTGCAAATGCATATTCCTTCCAATTATTTTCATGTTTTTTTCTTCTTGCTTTTCTGTGCTCATTTCTTAGGTGTTTCATCTTTTCCTTTTTTGTCATTCCTTCTGTTGTTGATGGGTCATCATTAAGGATATCATACTTCCGTAGGTAATCTCTTTTTTTTTGCTATTAAAGATGTTCTCATCGCTTTCCCTGTTTCGTGCTCCTTCACCCATCTGATGAATTTACTATCACTTTCTTCAATATAGGTTGTTAATCCGATCACTTCCTCTCTATATACTGCATCTATTTCCTGAAGTCCCATTCCACCTTGATCCCTGGGAACATACATTCTTGCCAGGCATTGGTTCTTATATATCAATTTATGGTCGTGGACATTTTTTCTCGTTTTAATATCTGGTTTATTTAAATATTCTTGGAACCAATCAATTATTCCAAATCCACATACGAATATAGTGGTCTGGCCAATGTTCTTAATTGCTTCGACCGCTTGAATTTGCATTTTAATTCAGATTTCAATATTAGTTTCAGCCTCTTCTCATATTCCTTCATCAGCTTTTCCTTCATTTTCTTGTGTTCTATTTTTTCACATTCTTCTATTCCAAGATATTTATAGGTGTCTTCCTGGTCTAGTTGTCTAATGATCTCGTCATTTATTCTGATATTTCCACTGTCAATTCTTTTTCCTTTCTTCAACTCCAGAAACGCGCATTTATCCAGTCCGAACTCCATTTGTATATCACTCGAAAACTTCTTAACTACCTCTATCTGTTCAATTGTTTGTTGTTTGTTTGGGGAGTATAGTTTAATGTCATCCATGTAAAATAAATGCGAGATGTTTTTTCCTTTCTTGATCCTATTCTATACCCACTATGCAAGTTATTTATCAATGAACTCAGTGGGTTCAATGATAGTACAAACAGCAATGGGGATAAGGAATCCCCTTGGAATATTCCTCTCCTTATTTTTACATTATTTATTTGTATCGTACCATTTTCGTGATGTAGTTTAATATTGATCTTCCATATTTGCATCACTTTTTCCATAAATTCTCTTATCTTATTATTGATTTTATAGATTTTTAATACCTCTTTGATCCATGAGTGCGGCACACTATCATATGCTTTTTTATAATCAATCCAAGTCATGCTTAAGTTCTTCTGTCTTTGCCTGCTGTCTTCTAGGATCATTTTATTTATTAATAATTGATCTTTTGTCCCGTGACTTCCCTTACTGCATCTTTTTTGTTCTTCTTCTATTATATTATTTTCTATTGTATGTTTGTAATTCTTTCTGTAATAATTGCTGTTAATATTTTGTATATAGTTGGTAGACAAGTAATTGGTCTATATTTCCCTGAGTTTTGTGTGAGTTAGCAGATGACGTTTCAAGTCACTTTTCCGTTGGATTCATCCACTCAGGTATTTCAGCTGTTCCGTTAAGAATTCTGTTGAAGCACTTTGTTAAAGGTTCTCTTAGTACTGTAATTTTTTTTAACCATATATTTTGTACCATGTCTGGTCCAGGTGTTTTCCAGTTACTGGTGCGTCGTATCATTTCCATCACTTCCCTTTCGGTTAGTGGTTGAAATTCCATCTCATTAATTTCTTCCATGTGGGGACTATCTTGTTGTTTCTATCCATTCCGCCTCTTCATTATGTGTTCGTTGGTCTTCATATATACTCCTCCAAAATGCATCAAGTCTGTCTCTTTCAGGTGGTTTATCAACTTTTATATTTTCACCTCTCAACTCTCTATAGAACTTTCCTTTATCTGTCTGGTACATTTTGTTTTGTCTTTTTCTTTGTTCTTCTTTCTTGTATGTACTTAATTTTTTTGCTTTTGCTGCTAATTCTAGTTTTCTGCTACTGATTGCGTATGTTACTCGATTTCTGCTTCTACTTCTTCTTATCATATTTTGTGCCTGTCTGATTTTACTTTCTATTCTAATGTTTCCTTCTTGGTATTCTTTTATCAGTGATATTTCTTTTCTAAGTCTCGCTATGTCTCTCTCTAATCTAATTTCCCATGGCGTTTTTTTTTCTTTCTTTCTTCCATTTGATCTATTTTTTTCAAATATTTTCCCTCCCATCAAATCTGTTATTGCTCTTGCTGTTGCATAATATAACCTGTTTACTTCTGAGATATCGCATCTCTCAGGTATTAATCTCGGTAATACCCTGTTTGCTATTCCGGCATATTTATTTATTTTCATCCAATTATCTATTTTATTTATTCCTTTTCTATCTTCCATGTTGGTATTAATATCTTCATCTCTATAGTGTGCTATTTTGCTTATCATCTCTTCTTCCTCCTGCATTCTATCCCCGTTTTCGTTTCTATCATTTTCAGTCATCTCATCTTCATCTTGTCCCTCTGTTTCTTCATAGTGGATTCCTGTATCCAAATCATTATTACTTTCACTATCTGTTCTGTTCATTACTTCTTGGTTTAGGATTTCAGCAGCCACTGATATTTCTTCTCTTACTTACTTACGTATTGCTGCACGTTTTAAGTCACTTTTCCGATTACATTCATAGCCGCCCTCAGAACATTTAAATAATATCGATTTTTTTTAAACACCTCTATTGAGGGTACTCTCGGTGCTACACCGTCCCCAAACCTTGGGTCAAGGCATAGCACCGCACACTCAGCTCCCCAAGACTAACCTTATACGCTAAGGCTTCCTTTAATTGCTTCCATAGCTATTTCCTCTGTTCCAATCTTTGCAGGGATCTTTTCTAGTAGGTTTTTACCGCTCCAAGGGACCCCACTACCACATTCCATACTCCCACATCCTTCTGATGGTATATCGTAGTCTTTGGTATTTTATTTCTTTCTCTTTCGTAGAGGGCCACTTTCCCATCATATGGGACTCCAACCTCTATTAATTGACACTTGTTGTTTTATTAACTAGTACAATATCCGGTCTATTATTTGGTATAAATATGTCTGTGGGTATTCCAAAATCATAAAGAATTTGGATATGGTCATTATCAACTATTGCAGGGGGTTTAAAATTCCAGTGGTTATTAGGGGTTTCAAAATTGTATAATATACAGTCTATAGTGAATTAGTTTGCATATGGAATTGTGTCCTTCGGTATATAGTCCCATATGTAGTAGAGTCTCACATCCGGATAATATATGGGGCACAGTCTCCGCGAATTCTCCACACATCCTACATTTATCAGAGCCATCAACTCCTTCGATATGCTTTTTGAACCAATTGGTTCTTAGGCACCAATCCTGAGCTGTAATCAGAGTTCTCTCATCATTTATTTTCAAAAATCCCCTCGCAATTGTTTCTATAGATTTTTCTTTATTGATAAAGCACTTGCTCAGTACTTCGAATTGCTGTGAGTTAGCAGATGAGTTTTACAACTGAATTTGTGATCACACAATTCATAGCTGCCTCAGAACATTTAAATTGCTGTGAGTTAGCAGATGACGTGTTTAAGGAAACATTTCCGTTTACATTCGTACTGCAACTCCAGAACATTAAAATAATTCAAATCTGAGTTAGCAAATGATTTATTTAGTTACCTTAATCTTACATTCATAGCTACACTCAGAGAACATTTAAATAATTTCAATTGCTGTGATTTAGCAGATGAATTTTCAAGCTACTTTTCCGATTACACTCATAGTTACACTCAGAACATTTAAATAATTTCAAATTGCTGTGAATTAGCAGATGACGTGTTAGGTCACTTTTCCGATTACATTCGTAGCTGCACTCAGAACATTTAAATAATTTCAAATTGCTATGAGTTAGCAGATGAATTTTTAAGTGACCCTTCTGATTACATTCATAGCTACACTCAGAACATTTAAATAATTTCAAATTGTTGTGAGTTAGCAGGTGAGTTTTCAAGCTACTTTTCTGATTACATTCATAGATGCACTCAGAACATTTAAATAATTTCGAATTGCTGCTGCGAATTTGCAGATGACGTTTTAAGTCACTTTTCCGATTACATTTATAGCTACAATCAGAACATTTAAATAATTTCAAATTGCTGTGAGTTAACAGATGAGTTTTCAAGTTACTTTTCCGATTACATTCATGGGTGCACACAAAACATTTAAATAATTTCGAATTGCTGTGAGTTAGCAGATGACGTTTTAAGTCACTTTTCCGATTGCATTCATAGCTGCACTCAGAACATTTAAAAAGTTTCAAATTGCTGTGAGTTAGCAGATGTGTTTTTAAGGTATCTTTCCGATTACCTTCATAACTGCAATGGGCACACTTAAACTTTCTTTTCTCATGTGTTTTTAAATGGCTCGTCAACTCATCTTTGTTTTCAAAAGTAAAATTACAATATTTGCAACAAAGGTAATCCTGACAATTCTCTTTAATGGCTTGATCAAAAGGTACTGACGTTAAAGGTCTGCTTCCAGAACTTTTCACTTTGGAACCTTGTTCACCTTGATCAGCGACACCGATGAGGCTCTGTAGAAAAAAAAGAAAGAAATAAAAATTTAAAATATGAATGCAGGAGAAATTTCAAATACTTTAAGGAATTGTTATAAATATATGATTATTAATTTAAAAAACATCATTTGAAGTTTAAAAGAATTATAAAATTTACCAATAATTGAAAACCTAAATTTACGAGGGTAACTCTTTATAGAGAATAAAACTATTTCAACAAAAACAGAAAACATAATAATTGATTATTTAATTAATATTCTAACTTTTTTTTTACATTATTTTATAATAAAAAACAATCTCTCTATAATATATATATATATATATATATATATATATATATATATATATATATATATATTAATATATATATATATATATATATATATATATATATATATATATATATTATATATAATATAATATATAATATATATATATAATTATATATATAATATATTAATATAGTATTATATATATATATATATATATATATATATAATCTCTCATAATAATATAATATATATACTAAATATAATATATATTATATAATATAGTTTAGAATATTGTATATTTTATATATATATATATATATATTATATATATATATTGAGATGGTTTGGAAGCTGGACAAGTGTCTTGAGTTTAATATTTTCGGGTATGTGTTGGATGAGAAGGGAACACGGATGATGCAGAAGTTGTAGTAGGAAAGTTGTAAATGGCAGGAAGGTTGCTGGTGCAATTAAAATCGTTGGTGAATGTAAGGGACTAAGTCTTGAGTGCGCTTAGGGTCTTAACATGAGGGTATGTTGTTTACCTTTGTTATTGTATGGTAGTGAGACTATGGGCTGGAATAAGAATATAGATCTAAAGTTCAATGTGTCCAGATTGGCAATCTTTAAGCAGCTAGGTGTGAGAAGAAATATAAAATGAAGGAATGAACTTATAGAGAGTTGTGTGGTGTGAAAGAAAGGGTAATGAGAGAATAAATGAAGTATGTTTAAATGGTTTGGTCATGTGAAAGAATGGATGATATCCGGTTGGTTAAGCGGATGTATAGTGGGTGAGTGTGTTGGGACCGACCGGCGGGAGACGCGAAGAGAAAGTGGGATCGAGTCG
>JABUQX010092122.1:12500-27737 GCA_015478945.1 Trachelipus rathkii | reverse complement strand
ATATATAGATAGTATATATATATATATATATATATATATATATATATATATATATATATATATATATATATATATATATATATATATATATATATATATATATATAGCATATATATACATATATATATATAGTTATCACCACCACTCTCAGCTCAGGCATTTTCCCCACTTGTTTTGCCAAGTTGCTGTTGCTGTTGCTAAATAAAAATACCTGAAACTGAAATTAAGTAAGTGATTAAATATATATATATATATATATATAGTATATATATATATATATATATATATATATATATATATATATATATATCATATATATATATATATATATATATATATATGTATAGAGAGAGAGAGAGAGAGAGAGAGAGAGAGAGAGAGAGAGAGACTTTGCGCAACTGAACACCCTTCGCACGTACTGATTCCATGATTCGACCCAAGCGACTCTAAGGCAAAATTTCTACTGATCACAATCTAATATTTGCCATATATATATATATATATATATATATATATATATATATATATATATATATATATATATATAGTTAGTATACATATATATATATATATATATATATATATATATATTATTAATTTGTCACCACCACTCACGGGCAGAGCCCTATTCAAGGAGGGGGTGTTATACGCTTCAAAAGTGCACTATCTAGCGCAGATGAGCGCAGACGCAGGCTTGAAGGTGAGAGAGATTAATTTCAGTAGGAAACACAGAACATGGAAGAGAACTCCACAGATTTGAGGTGGCAGGAAAGAAGGAGTAACTCCAGCGAACAAGCCTGGAGTTACAAATATCAACACAAATCTCATGTGCTGACACAGTACCCCTTGTGCTACGAGGGCATCGTAAAGGTGTTAGTACTCGAGTGGTAAGTTCCCTCGAGCACCTACCACTGCGATACCTATTGAAAAAGAGATAAAGCACCAACATCGCGCCGCAAAGATAGAGGGTCAAGTGAACTGGAAAGTACAGAATAGTTTATTAGCCTTTTGCACTTTGGTCTTTGACTCGACCCTATCCAAAATTGGGTGAAACCAGAACCCCCTCAGATATGAGAGCAGTACTCCATGCAATGACGGATGAGACCCTTGTATAGGTGAAGTAACTGAGAAGAGGAAAAAAAAGTCTCGCAGCCTAAGCAGAACTCCCAGTTTCTTTGAGTTTCTTTCTTTCAACCGTTGTGATGTGTGGTTTCCAAGACATGTTTTTGTTTATGTTAAGGACAAGGATGTTTATATTGTCAATAGGAAGAGATAGGAAAGTTAGAAGGGGTTTTAGAGAGGGAGATTTATAGAAGTTGGGTTTTTAAAGAATTGAATTTGACAAGGTTGAGACGATCCCACCCGGAAATTCTATCCAGATCAGCAAGAATAGAATATGGAAGTTTAAAACGAGAGGCAATTCTAGAAGTAAAAGAGGGAGCAGATTTGAAATGAGTTGAAGAATGAACGATCAAGTCATCGGCATATGAGTGAATAGAGTTAGATGTGCTGGTGAGATCTTTAGTGAAAATTAGGAATAAGGTAGGAGATAAGACGGAGCCCTTAGGAACACCACTATTGACAGAAAAAGATGAAGAATAAGTCACCCCGTCAACAACTGCCGAGAGTGAGCGATTTGAAAGAAAGCTAGACATAAGTTAGCAAAGAGAGGGAGGAAAGCCAAAGGAGAGTAGTGACGCCTGCCGTACCAGGTCAAATGCTTTGGATATGTCAAGCGTCACCACACAAGTCTCACCGTAGTTTCTAAGGGCGCAAAACCATAAATCGGTTAGATAAGAAAGTATGTCGCCAGTAGACCTAGAGCGCCGAAAGCCGTACTGGCGATCAGAAAGAAGAGAATGAAATTCCAGATGATCTAAGAAAGTTAAGAAGGGTTTCAAAGATCTTGGATAGAATGCAAGTGAGAGCTATAGGACGATAGTTAGAAAGATCAGAACGGCTACCTTTCTTCGAAATATGTTGGACATATGCGCGCTTCCAACACTGAGGGAAAGTGCTAGTATTGTGGCATATAGAATATAGTTGAACGAGGAGCGAAAGCAACTCGGAATCGCACTCTCAAAACTCGGGGAGGAATGCAATCCGGGCCACCCGCCTTCCTAACGTTCATAGATTTCAGGAGCCCATTCACTCGATCAAATGTAATCACAGGTAAAGGCATAGGAAACCTGAAAGGAGAAAGAGGAGGAAGAGGAATGCCAGAATCGTCCAGGGTTGAGTTAGAGGAAAATAGGAGGCCTAAGAGGATTAGCCTTTTCAATTGGAGTATTAGCGACAGATCCATCAAAGCGAATAAGAGGAAGAAAGGCAGATTTACAGAAGTTGTTAGAGATATTTTTGCCAAGACACCAGAAAAATTTGTCAGTAGGAGAACGAAGGAGGTCAGCGCACTTTCGTTTAATGAAAGTCCGCTTTCCTCTTCGAAGAGTATCCCTGCAATGATTTCGAGCTGAATGAAAATTAGCGTGAGTGATAGGAGAATGAGAATTTTTCCACTCTCGCTATACTCACTGCCTCTAACCTGAATGACCAGAGAACAAGCACGATCGAACCATGGATTTTGAGGGGAGAAAGATTTAGTCGAAGAAGGAATGAACTTGCTCATCCCATCAACGATTACAGCTCCCACCTTATCGGCGGAAGCCAAGTCTTCTTCAGAGTCAAAACAGTCACCTCAATATATATATACTAATATATCCAAACATTTTGGGCTTTTGCGCGCACACAAGTAAGTTCACACTTGCACAAATCTACACTAACACAATGCAAATACCTACATATTATTATTATTATTATTATTATTATTATTATTATTATTAATATATTATTATTATTATTATTATTATTATTGCGATATATTCTCAAATCCTCTTTCTATTCTCCCCTCTTTGAATATTATTATTATATAGATATATTAGTTATTATTATTATTATTATTATATTATATATATATATATATATATTATTATTATTATTATTATTATTTATATATATATATATATATTATTATTATTATTATTATTACATATTATATTATATATTATTATTATATTATATTATTATTATTATTATACATATTATATATATACATATATATTATTATTATGTATATTATTATATATATTATTATTATTATATTATTATTATTATTACATTATATATACATACATATTATACATATATATATTAGGTTAAAGATATTATATGTATATTATACAGTATACATTTTCTTCTTTTTACAGAGTCAAAATATACATATATATATATATATATATATATATATATATATATATATCATTCGAAATGAGTGATGTATGACACGAACACATGCAGAAAGAGGCAATTCCAATATGCAGAACCAACACCTTGGGTAACTTGCATAGGAATTGAGTGTTTTAAAATCCCAAATCTCTTAGACGTTAGACGAGACACCGTGTATCCATTTCAAGAGATATGATGAAAAAAAGAGACGTGTATGTTTTTGAAGATGCTATAGCTATCATGAAGGTAGATATCATCGAAAAAAGTAGATTGACAATTGAAAGTTACTGAGACATGATTAGCAATTGTTGGATAGGTTGTTTTCCCAACGATTCTTTGGGAACAAATTTTGCAATGTGGTTATTTTTAAAATGATCTCATAAATAAATTGAATACCAGGATTTGGACTTTTAGTTTAAACTTCAGATGGTAATGAATGTTATTAGTTTGTGTAAAAGTTTGGGGAAAAAATATGAAAGTTTTTTTGAACCCTTAAAACTATAGTTAAAGTTAAAGGTAAACTTATCTAAACTTTGAGACACGATATTTTAAATATTAACTTGAAACGTTTTTTTAAATCTTTATTTTGTTTATTTAAAATATCGAATGTAATATATTCTTGATTTTTTTCATTTAAAATATCGAAAGTAATATATTTGTTAACTTATGTAGCTACTGTACATAACCTTTTCTTAAAATATTCAGTATATCAAATAGCGTCAAACAAAAATTTTCTATCAAAATTTTGTTTTTGATTCCACAGGTACCAATTGAAGTAGGTATCTTAAAATGTATGAATGATTGAAAATCATACTCAAAAAAGTATTGTTCCTTTTGTTAATAAGGGCCGATGTGAAAATCGGAATTTTTACGAAATGTTAATACTTTTATGTTGTAAATATATTTGATAGTAAAAAAACGTTTGCAAGAAACGAAAAAAATAAAAAGAGAAAAGAAATTAGAAATTAAAGAACGCAACACAATACACCCAGACTTGCTAATCATAATTTCGAGACTAAAATCAAAATGTGTAATTAATGTTGCGAGGAAGTTAGCTAAAGAATTCCCTGCCAGACGTATGATGAAAGATAATTAATAAAAATGTATTTACTAAATTTGTATTTTAATTTTGATTATATTAATGCATGGAATAGGACCTATGTCTACGGGAGGGTTGTTTTATCCTCCTCACCCTCCACTCGTGAGTGGTGATAACATTCTCCTCGTACTTGTCTATTGAGTGTTCTCCTAGTCTCCACGTACTTGCCTAGAGAAATCTATTAGATAATGACCCCTATAAACGAAATGAACCTAAGTATTAAAATTTTTATATCTCATAATTATGTCATCAATCATAAAGTCTGAAGTCGTGGAAAGTTTATTAAAATTTAGTCTTTTTTATTTGAAAAGTAAATCGTATTCACGTGAAAGAAGTAATGCAAAACTAAAAATTGGGTTTTTAGAACAAATTTATGCGTTCCAGATTGCATTAATTCAAATCAGAGAAAGCTTGATAAGAAAACTAATAAATTTTAAAAGTGTGGATTTTAATTTATATACCATGATTACTATCTATACTCAGGTAATTGAGGGAATTTTTTTTTTGTCAAACTTCGGGAGGCAAAGGGGGTATAGTCTCCCTGATTGCCGACTTCCCCCCAAGAAGTTTTCTTGGTTAGTAAATATTAATGCCCACCCCCCCCCCTATGAAAATTCCCTAGTTACCCCAATGATTAGCAATGCTTTTACTGACTACATGTTATATGCATTAATATAGTAGTTAAGTAGTTGTCATGAGAGGTAGAGTACTATATTATACTAATTAATGAAATGAACCTCAATTCATATAGTAAGGAATAAACGAGGAAAAGGTTAGATGGGTCCCTTTCTTAATTATACCTTAGTTCAGCGGTCTCCAAACTTGTTTGATCGCGTACCCCTAAGCGAGCAAAATAGAATTCTGAATTACTGTCCCAATTTTATATTCTCCCTGCATTCCTTGTGAAAATTTTCTAGTTATAATAATAACTGATCAATATTTTTCTTTTTTTAGTCTGTGACTGCAAAATTTTATGGGGAAGCATCCTGTAAATTATTTTTATGGTTATAAATGATCGATGTGTGGTTAAAGCAGAGTTTCGGTTTATATCGATCAAAATCTTGCTTTCCTGTTGTGTATTCATTCCTTCTTGAAAAAATTGCACAAAGTTTCTCCACATAAACGCTCAAGGGCAAACAAAACAAGTATCCTATATAAATACATGAGAAGTATGAATAATATTGGATTAGGGGTTTAGGAAAATCTTGCAAGGGTATTATTTTTTGTAAAACAAATATTGCTTGATTGTTTTGTGTAAAATTTTATAATTGTTTTTTTTTTCGATTCTTTGGATAAGGTAAATAGTTTTTGTGTCAGGGGATTAACCATTATAATATTTTAATTTTGCTTTGCGTTAGGCTAAGTTGATGACAGGATATCATAAGTTTTTGGAACTTGAGAAAAGAAATTTAGTTTTCAGTTGATGATAGTAGAGAACAATAATTAAATGCCTCTAAGATAAATGAGATGTGAGATAGCAATTGGTGTTATAGTGTGTTAGAAAACCCAATTGTATATATGATGAAGAAGAAGTATGGTTTTCTATAGACAGAAAAAAAAGAGTGGTAGATTTTACGCAAGAAATAAGGTTGTCTAAAAAGAATGAAGTATGAGTTTGAGTCTTAGTAATTCTAATGTGTGAAAAGAAAATAGAAGATAATGAATGTTTTAATTAAGCTGTTAAAATGTCATTGAAATTAGTAGTCTTTTGAATAGAACAGAAAAGACATCATCCACAAACGATACCATGTGGAATTGGAAGTGATGGGTTATGCAGCTATGCTTAAATGATGAACCCTGATATTATATATTTTAAGAGTGGAAAAGAGAGAACCCATAGCAAGGCCAGATCATGTTGAAAAAAGATTGTCAAGAAGAACAAGGCCGTAATTCAAGTAAAGTAAGAAGAAATAATTTTACTTTTCAATAAGAAATAAAAGGGTAATTTAACTCGACAATTTATTTTCTAATAAATATTTCTCTAAAAGATCAAGTGTAAAATGAACAGGGACAAGGTAGGAGACTCTAGTCCAACTTATTTAGAAAATAGATTTAAAGGTTTAAAATTTGAATGCGTTTGATAAAAATCTATCGTTTGGAAAGGGGGAATAGAAATTTCCTATTAAAGGTAATTGAAAAGAAAGCCAAGATATAATTTATAGTTACCACGAATTATTTAAAATAATCGACGGTAAGATGATTGTTTAATGATTTTTGGAGGGAGGAGAAAGTACCAAATGACTGGAGGATTACTTTCATCCTCAATTTGCGATAGCTGATTCCAAATCAATTTAAATTTTATTAAATTCAATTTGCTAAACAGAAGGATTGTTATTAATTTATGGTAATGTTTACCATCAGAAAGATATTGGTACATTTACTTAATATAACTTTGGTTGAGAATAATACTATTTGATTGCCTTTATCACTTTTGAAATAACTATTTCTTTGTTTTTCTGAGATCTGATAGAGCTATAAAATATCTAATTTTTCTTGTCTGTTACCACTAACTAATTCATTTAGTAATATACCCTTTAGTAAATCTTTATTGACAGAGTGATCATTTGTAAATTTGGTCCATATATCGAAATCGTTGAAAAATTGTAAAATATTGTCTGATTTTTCCAATGCAAACGAAAGTCCATATCCTAATAACAGCTTTTCGTCTGGTTTAAGTATATAGTTTGAAAGGTTAACTATCGAATCATAATCAGAAGAACGACACCACAGACTCTGTTTAAAAATGTGATCGAATTTATAGTTCAAAGAACGGAACTTTTTACTTACTATAATGTTTTTTGATTCATGTGCGCTATCAAGTAAAGTTGTAAAGTTTTCCAATTGGTTAGGAAAACATGCATACCAGTGATTCTGAAAAGACTTAAAAGCCATATGGCATTTTCTAAAACTTGCTTTGATTTCAATTTTAACTTCGTTGATTTTTTCCACTAAGATGAATCTTTTGCTGAAGAAAACAGAAAGCGATTAAATTTCCTATGCAAATAATCGGAATAAAGTTCTCAGGTATTACAAGATTGTTTTTCAAACACTTTTCTTTAAGAACTTGCAATTGGCAACTTTTTTGATGTTAAGCCGAGAGTCAATTTTATTTTGAATAAGAAATAATTTCCTCAGGGTAATCTTAAAATTAGCCGTTTCCTTCCGGTATCATTATATTAAAAAACTTTACTTTAACGTAAATGATAAATTATGTGATGAAATACCCTTCGCAATATAAAATTCTTATTAGATACATTTAAAAACTTTACACAAACTAAAATAAAATCACAATCTAAATAATAAGTTTTAATATTTTAAAGCGTCGTCGTCGCTCTAACACAGTTTGATAAAGGAACTTCTTTCAGAAAATGAAACAGAACGAAAATAATTTATTACAAAAGCTACGAAAAAACATTAGTTGGTTTATGCTTTAAAAATCTCTCTCCTTGACGTCCTTAAGAAGTTAAGTGAGCAAAAATAGAATTCGAAATACGTCCAAATTTAATCTCCCTCATTTTGTAAATTTTTCGTAAATTTCTTATTTACACTGATTCTTATTATTTTTCTTTTTTAGTTCCAGTTTGACTGCATTTTAAAGGGGAAACATCCTGTAAATTGATTTTATGGTCGTTAAATTGATCGCAATGTTGGTTAAAGGCAGATTTCGTGTATCATCGATCAATCTTGCTTGTGTTATTCCATTCTCTTGAAAAATCACCAAGTTCTCCGACCATATACTCAGGCAATCTTCCAAAACAGTATCTTGATAAATACGATTGAGAAGTATGAATAAATGGATTTAGGGGGTTTGAAAATCTTTTTAAGGGAATGGTTTTTATTTTGAAACAAATATTGGGAGATGTTTAATTTTATAATTTAAGTTATACGGGGTGGGAAGATAAGTTAAATAGTTTGTGTCAGGATACTATTATATATTTTTTCAATTTTGCTTTGCGTTAAGCTGAATAAATGAAATGTTGAGTATAATTAAGTTTTGTGAACGTTGAGAAGAAATTTAGTTTCAGTTGATAGATTAGTAGGAGAACAGATATTAAATGCTCTAAGATAAAGAGATTAGAAGTAGCTAATTGTGTATAGGTGTGTGTAGTCGAAATATAATAGTTCTGAACTTCTAAGTATTTTCATAACAGAAAAAAACCCACTGTTGACTTATATTCCAAAATTTGAAACCATACAGACTATTTGCTAACGACATTTTATCTTGGAAAGAAATAGAAGATGAATGTTGTTTAATTAATGTCGGTTAAAATTCATGAAATTAGTATCTTTGAATAAACAGAAAACATCATCCACATAACGAAACCAAAAAACGGATTGAAACATTGGATGGTGGATTATACTGTCAATTAGCTCCATAAAAGAATATTTACTTAAGATGGGGAAAGAGGAAGAACCCATAGCAAGGCCAGAAATGTTGGAAGAAAAGATAGCAAAGGGAAAACTAACTGGGTTCGAAGTAAGAAGATAAGTTTTTAATTTAAGAATTAAAAAAAAATAATTTAACCCGACATTATTTTCTAATAAGTATTCTCTAGAATCAATGTTAAAAATGAACAGCGGACAGATGTAAATAAGAGCGGTAACTCAACTTAGAAAAAGATGGTAAAAGGTTTAAAGTTTGAATGCTTATAAAATCTATCGTGTTGGAAAGGTGGGAATTAGAAATTTTTTTCCTATAAGTTGAGAAGAAAGCCAAGTTGATAATTTATATGTTACACAATGATATTAGAATAATCGACTAAGGATGATTTGTTAGAAATTTTTTGGGAGCCGTAAAAGCTACCAAGTTGAGTCATGTTAGTGATATTATTATCGTGAATGATGGGAAACCTGTTACAAAATATGTAAGATTTTTATAAATTCAATTTGCGATTTTTTAAGATTGTTATTAATTTTATATGTTTAAAAAAGAGAAAGGATATTGTTACATTTACTAATATAATCTTTGTGGTTGAGAATAACTATTTGATTGCCTTTATCACTTTTTGAAATAACTATTTCTTTGTTTTTCTTGAGATCTGATAGAGCTTTATAAAATTTAATCGGTAATTTTTCTTGTCTGTTACCACTAACTAATTCATTTAGTAATATACCCTTTAGTAAATCTTTATTGACAGAGTGATCATTTGTAAATTTGGTCCATATATCGAAATCGTTGAAAAATTGTAAAATATTGTCTGATTTTTCCAATGCAAACGAAAGTCCATATCCTAATAACAGCTTTTCGTCTGGTTTAAGTATATAGTTTGAAAGGTTAACTATCGAATCATAATTAGAAGAACGATACCACAGACTCTGTTTAAAAGGTATATTACTAAATGAATTATGTTAAGAAACGGCATAATTTTAGATTACCCTTCGAGGAAATTATTTCTTAATTACAAAAATAAAATGATCTCGGCTAACATCAAAAAGTGCCAATTGAAGTTCTTAAAGAAGTGTTTGAACAATCTTGTAATACCTAGAACTTTGATTCCGAAATTCTTGCATAAGGAAAAATTTAACCCCTTTTCTTCAGCAAAAAGATTCATCTTAGTGGAAAAAATCAACGAAGTTAAAATTGAAATCAAAGCAAGTTTTAGAAAATGCCATATGGCTTTTAAGTCTTTTCAGAATCACTGGTATGCATGTTTTCCTAACCAATTGGAAAACTTTACAACTTTACTTGATAGCGCACATGAATCAAAAAACATTATAGTAAGTAAAAAGTTCCGTTCTTTGAACTATAAATTCGATCACATTTTTAAACAGAGTCTGTGGTGTCGTTCTTCTGATTATGATTCGATAGTTAACCTTTCAAACTATATACTTAAACCAGACGAAAAGCTGTTATTAGGATATGGACTTTCGTTTGCATTGGAAAAATCAGACAATATTTTACAATTTTTCAACGATTTCGATATATGGACCAAATTTACAAATGATCACTCTGTCAATAAAGATTTACTAAAAGGTATATTACTAAATGAATTAGTTAGTGGTAACAGACAAGAAAAATTACCGATTAAATTTTATAAAGCTCTATCAGATCTCAAGAAAAACAAAGAAATAGTTATTTCAAAAAGTGATAAAGGCAATCAAATAGTTATTCTCAACCACAAAGATTATATTAGTAAATGTAACAATATCCTTTCTGATGGTAACACATATACCAAAATTAATAACAATCCCTTAAAAAACTCCCAAATTGAATTTAATAAAAATCTTAAACATATTTGTAAACAGTTCCCATCCATTCACGATAATAATAAATCCTACATGACCAACTTAGCTCAGTTTTACGGCCTCCCAAAAATTCATAAACAAAATCATCCCTTACGTCCGATTATTTCTAATATCAATTGTGTAACATATAAATTATCATCTTGGCTTTCTTCTCAACTTAAACCTTTAATAGGCAAAATTTCTAATTCCCACCTTTCCAACACGATAGATTTTATCAAACGCATTCAAACTTTAAACCCTTCTACACATCTTTTTCTAAGCTTTGACGTTACCTCTTTATTTACATCTGTCCCTGTTCATTTTACACTTGATCTCTTAGAGAAATACTTATTAGAAAATAATGTCGAGTTAAATTACCCTTTTATTCTTATTAAAAAACTTATTCTTCTTACTCTCGAACACAGTTATTTCACCTTTGACAATCTTTTCTTCAAACAATTTTCTGGCCTTGCTATGGGTTCTCCTCTTTCCCCCATCTTAAGTAATATTTTTATGGAGCTAATTGAACATCAGTATATAATCAATCACCCCCTCCTTTCCAACTCCACATGGCTTCGCTATGTGGATGATGTCTTCTGTTCTATTCCAAAGACTACTAATTTCAATGACATTTTACACTTAATTAACAACATTCATCCTTCTATTTCTTTCACACATGAATTACCCCAAAACTCTTCATTACCTTTTTTAGACACACTTATTTCTTGGAAAAACTCTACACATCTTTCTTTTTCTGTCTATAGAAAACCTACTTCTTCTTCATCATATATACATTGGTTTTCTACACACACCTATAACACCAAATTAGCTACTCTCACATCTCTTTATCTTAGAGCATTTAATATCTGTTCTCCTACTAATCTATCAACTGAAACTAAATTTCTTTTCTCAACGTTCACAAAACTTAATCATCCGCAACTTAATTATCCTCAACATTTCATTTATTCAGCTTACCACAAAGCAAAATTAAAATATTATAATAGTAATCCCCCTGACACAAAAACTAATTTAACTTATCTTCCCACCCCGTATAACTTAAATTATAAAATTAAACAACATCTCCCAAGCAATATTTGTTTTACAAAAAATAATACCATTCCCTTAAAAAAGATTTTCAAACCCCCTAAATCCAATATTATTCATACTTCTCAATGTATTTATAAGATACCTTGTTTTGATTGCCCTGAGGTATATGTCGGAGAAACTTGTGATTTTTCAAGAAGAATGAATCAACACAAGCAAGATTTGATCGATGATACCGAAAACTCTGCTTTAACCACACATCGATCATTTAAGAACCATAAAAACAATTTACAGGATGCTTCCCCCATAAAATTTTGCAGTCACACTAAAAAAAAAAGAAAAATAATAGAATTCATCTATATATATAAACGAAAAATTTCACCAAAATGCAGGGAGATATAAAATTGGACAGTATTCAAATTCTAATTTGCTCACTTCAAACTTCTTAAAAAAGACGTTGCTCGCTTTTGTATTGACGAACCAACTAATGTTTTTCGAGCTTTAATGAAATAAATATTTTAGTTCCGGGATTTTAATTTCTGAAAGAAGTCTTTCAAACTGTGTTAGACGAAAGCTTAAAATTAAAACTATCATTATGTATATATTGTGATCTTTATTTTAGTTTGTGTAAAGTTTTTAAATGTATTAATAAAGAAATTTTATATTGCCAAGGGTATTTCATCACATAATTTATCATTTACGTTAAAGTAAAGTTTTTTCAATATAAAATGATACCCGGAAGAAACGGCATAATTTTAGATTACCCTTCGAGGAAATTATTTCTTAATTACAAAAATAAAATGATCTCGGCTAACATCAAAAAGTGCCAATTGAAGTTCTTAAAGAAGTGTTTGAACAATCTTGTAATACCTAGAACTTTGATTCCGAAATTCTTGCATAAGGAAAAATTTAACCCCTTTTCTTCAGCAAAAAGATTCATCTTAGTGGAAAAAATCAACGAAGTTAAAATTGAAATCAAAGCAAGTTTTAGAAAATGCCATATGGCTTTTAAGTCTTTTCAGAATCACTGGTATGCATGTTTTCCTAACCAATTGGAAAACTTTACAACTTTACTTGATAGCGCACATGAATCAAAAAACATTATAGTAAGTAAAAAGTTCCGTTCTTTGAACTATAAATTCGATCACATTTTTAAACAGAGTCTGTGGTGTCGTTCTTCTGATTATGATTCGATAGTTAACCTTTCAAACTATATACTTAAACCAGACGAAAAGTTGTTATTAGGATATGGACTTTCGTTTGCATTGGATAAATCAGACAATATTTTACAATTTTTCAACGATTTCGATATATGGACCAAATTTACAAATGATCACTCTGTCAATAAAGATTTACTAAAGGGTATATTACTAAATGAATTAGTTAGTGGTAACAGACAAGAAAAATTACCCATTAAATTTTATAAAGCTCTATCAGATCTCAAGAAAAACAAAGAAATAGTTATTTCAAAAAGTGATAAAGGCAATCAAATAGTTATTCTCAACCACAAAGATTATATTAGTAAATGTAACAATATCCTTTCTGATGGTAACACATATACCAAAATTAATAACAATCCCTTAAAAAACTCCCAAATTGAATTTAATAAAAATCTTAAACATATTTGTAAACAGTTCCCATCCATTCACAATAATAATAAATCCTACATGACCAACTTAGCTCAGTTTTACGGCCTCCCAAAAATTCATAAACAAAATCATCCCTTACGTCCGATTATTTCTAATATCAATTGTGTAACATATAAATTATCATCTTGGCTTTCTTCTCAACTTAAACCTTTAATAGGAAAAATTTCTAATTCCCACCTTTCCAACACGATAGATTTTATCAAACGCATTCAAACTTTAAACCCCTCTACACATCTTTTTCTAAGCTTTGACGTTACCTCTTTATTTACATCTGTCCCTGTTCATTTTACACTTGATCTCTTAGAGAAATACTTATTAGAAAATAATGTCGAGTTAATACCCTTTTATTCTTATTAAAAAACTATTCTTCGTTACCTCTCCGAACACATTTAGTTCACCTTTGGGACATCTTTTCTTCAAAACAATTATCTGCCCTCAGGCGTTCTCCCTTTCCCCCATCTTAAATAATATTTTTAGAGCTAATTGAACATCAGTAAATAATCAATCACCCCCTCCTTTCCAACTCCACATGGCTTCGTTATGTGGATGATATTTTTGTTCTATTCCAAAGACTACTAATTTCAATGACATTACACTTAATTAACAACATTCATCCTTCTATTTCCTTCACACATGAATTACCTATTATCTCTTCATTACCTTTTTTAGACACACTTATTTCTTGGAAAAAACTCTACACATCTTCTTTTTCTGTCTATAGAAAACCTACTTCTCTTCATCATATATACATTGTTTTTCTACACACACCTATAATACCAAATAGCTACTCTCACATGCTCTTTATCTTAAGCATTAATATACTGTTCTCCTACTAATCTTCAACTGAAACTATAATTTCTTTTCTCAAACTCACAAACTAATTAATCCTCAACATTTTCATTATTCAGCTTACCCAAAGCAAAATTAAAATATTATAATAGTAATCCCCCTAACACAAAAAACTAATTAACTATCTTCCCACCCGTATAACTTAAATAAAATCTAACAAACATCTCCCAAAGCAATATTTGTGTTTACAAAAAAATAGATACCATTCCCTTAAAAAAAGATTTCAACCCCCTAAATTCCAATATTATTCAACTTCCTCAATATAATAAGATACCTTGCTTTGATTGCCCTGAGGTATATGTCGGAGAAACTTGTGATTTTTCAAGAAGAATGAATCAACACAAAAGCAAATTGATCGATTATACCAAAACCTCTTTCTAGGTCAGAGGGTCTAATGTCTTTTAAAACAATTACAGGATGCTTCCCCCATAACATTTTGCAGTCACACTAAAAAAAAGACAAATTATGGTACCATTATTATCTATAATACAAAAAATCTCAACAAAGTGCAAGGTAAAATTGGACAGTATTCAGAATTCTATTTTGCTCACTTCAAACTTCTTAAAGAACATCAAGAGGAAGATTTTTAAACAACTAACCAACTAATGTTTTTTCGTAGCTTTATGTAAATAAAAATATTTTAGTTCCTGATTTCCATTTCTGAAAGAAGTCTTTCAAACTGTGTTAGACGAAAGTCAAAATTAAAACTATCAATTGTAATATTGTATCTTTATTTTAGGTGTAAAGTTTTAAAGGTTATAATAAAGAAATTTTATATTGCCAAGTGTATTTCATCACATATTATATACTAAATATATAATATATAATATTTTATATTATATAAATATATAATATATATATATTATGCTAAGGCCTGCTGATCACTGCTACTTTTTTATGAAATATTTGCTAATTTCTTTAATATTGTAGAATATTACACAAATATAAAATTTCAAAACTTTTATTGCCTTTCAAGCTACTCTTTTGACTTGAAACTATGATGAAATTAGCGCATATCAACATGCTAAAAAAACCATTAATAAATATATTTTAGACAAATTTGAGTACAGATAAGGAATATTTCTAAAC
>JABUQX010092122.1:0-5000 GCA_015478945.1 Trachelipus rathkii | reverse complement strand
ATTAATAAAAAAAATATTCACACAGAATTAATTGAGAAAGCAGTTCTACGCCTTGTGTTACGAGGCAACCATTGCGTGATAGAATGGGTAGCGGTAGTGGTAGTGGTTAGTGGTAGTGTAGTGGTAGACACGGTAGTTGGTAGTGGTATGGTAGTAGTAGAATTGCTCCGAAGGGGACAACTCCCGCGAACAGCTGCTTTTTGTAATACCTATATAAAGGAATAAAGGTACCAACGTCACGTCGCAGAGATAGAGGGTCAAGATTAGTTAGAGAAGTAGAAACTTAGAAATTTAGGCCGACAGTTTATTTTCTTTAGCCTAGACTCATTCCTTTCCAAAAGTAAGGTCGGGAACCGAAGGCCCCCATCCCTAGTTGTGAGAACCAGTACTCCCATACAAGGGCGGATAAGACCCTTATATTAATTGGAGTAACTTGTTCGGGAAGAAAAAAAATCTCGGCAACCTTAACAGAGTTTTCCCCAGCTTCTTTGGGCCACCTTAGCAATCGTACTTGTGACGTGAGGTTTCCAAAATAGTAAATGTTCTTTCAAGGAAATCGGTTTTGTCACTACAAGTGGAGATGGAAAAGAGCAGTCGAAGAGGATAGGAAAGTTGGGAGGGTTTTTGAGAGGAAATGTGAAGAAGTGAGTTTTGGAAGCTTTTCCTACACGCCACTAGACGTTCACAAAGGAACCCTCAGTCTTCAATCGGCTGAAACCGTAGAAAATCGGAAGCTGAATAGTCTGCGGTTTTCGAGTGAACAAACTTCTAAGTAGCGCCAAGAGCCTCCATCTCTCAGAAAATATGAAAGATAGGAAAAGAACGGAGAGTTTGAAGTCATATCATAAGATGTGAACAGAGTTAGCATGAGCAGCCTTATATCGGCAGCTTGTATGAATTGTCAAAGTGAATACTAGGAATAAAGTTCTCAGAGTTATAAAGATTCTCAACGTTGGTGTGTCATTGCCGACTTTCAACAGTTCGCGCAAGAAAGAATGTAGGTTGGATCGTGCGTGCAATCTAGAGAAGTCAAAAAGCCAAAAAGTTTATAAAATGTTATGTAACCTAAAGTTCAACTTGACCATCTTACATGCGGACCTATGATATAAGTACGTGCATTTAATTTTCTTTTCTATAGTTCCGCAGCGCGAAGTGCTCTAGAACTTACTCACACTCGCGTACCATATCCACCTTCGCTCGATAAGCTCCTTTATACGTATAACACATATGTAGTGAATGCTGTGACTGAATCAATGTAATATTGTGTCTCTCGATTAATAACTCATTCTTTGGTTTTCGCTGAATATATATAATATATATACTATATATATATTAATTTATGGTACTTCTTTCTTGTACCTATATATACCTATCACTCTCTGTGTCTGTTTTAAATTCTTTATTCACATTTTCTGTACTTTATACCTATGTGAATAAATTCTATTCATTCCCTCAACTTTAAGTGAACTCCAGCGTCTGTATGTATATAATACTCGGATGCCTATATATATATATATATATATATATACTCATATATTATATATATATAATCAGTAATGTATATGCGTGTTTGAATATGGTATGGAGTACTTTTTTAAAAATGTACAATATATACTCCTTATTTGAATAGTGGGCCTCGGTCCAGTGTAAGTGGTTGTATAGAGTATACAATCATTATTTTATAAAATATAATATATAAAAAAAATAAATAATAATAAAAATATTAATATAATGAATATATTAAAAGTAATAAGTAAGTTATTTATAAATGAATGAGATTTGGTTACTTTATTATATATTTATTATATTTTATTATGATTTTTATTAATATTATTATTATATTAGATTATTATTTACTAATTATTATCTATATATATTTATAATATTATTATTATTAATAATTATTATTATTATCCCTATAATTAATTATTATTATTATTATTATTTTAAATTATTAATTATCATTATTATATTATAATAATAATATTAATATAATATATAATATTATATTATAATTATATATATATATATATATTTATATTATATATATATATATTTAATATTATATATATATATTATATAATATTTATATATATATTTATATTATATTATTAATATTTATTATATTATTAATATTATATATATATTAATATTAACTATTATTATTGATATATATATTATTAATATATATATAACTATATTAATATATATATATTAATATATTATATATATATATATAATATATATTATTAATATCGAACTTTGAGCTAGTCTTGAGCGTTTTGACTTTTCGCCGCGCTATCAATATATTGTCTTGCTAGATTAATACATGTCTTATTCCGTTGAATTAAAATATTAATTACTGTATGTAGTAATTATTTGGACGTGTAGTTTTTTATATTATATTAATTATATTATTATTTTTTTTAATCGAATTTTACCTAATTAGGAAATAATAGTATTGATCATTTCATAATAAAACAACTTTTCCATAGATTAGATATAGTAATAAGATAGAATTGATTAAGTATAGATAAGTAATAGTAATATAGATAGATTAGATATAGATAGATAGATAGTAATAGATATGAAAGTATAGTATATTATGATGATATAGTAATAGCGAATTAGATGTAATATAGATAGATAGATTATTTAAGTAATGATAGTAGTAATAGTAATAGATAGATTAGTTAGATAGATGATAGAATAGATGACTGAATAGTTAAGATAGATAGATTATGATGATAGATAGATAGATAGATTGATGTAATAAGTGAGTAGATTAGATAGACTTAGAAATAGATATGATAATTAGATATAATTAGATTAGATAGATATATGATTAGATATAGATAATGTAATAGTAATTAGATAGATAGATTAAGATAGTATATATGTAATAATATTATAGATATAAATAATTAGATAGATAGATTAGATAGGATTGGAATTAGATAATATTAAGATATAATATAGAATAGAATAGATTAAGTATTGATAGATTAATAGATAGCATATAGATAGATATATAGATCAATTATTATATTTAGATATAAATAAGATAGATATATTTATAAACAGATATATATAATATAATTTATTTATAAATATATTTTAATTTATATTATATTTTTGAGAAATAATTGCTCCAATTATCAAGTATAGTTATACAATCTCATATACTAACTACTCATGCATGTAAGTATACTTACTTTCACTATTTACTACTGGAGAATATATATAGTGAAGATCACTCTATGTCACTTATTAATTGACAAATAAATGAGAAGTCTCAATTCTGTTCAATATCCTGTCAATGAATTAAGTGGAAGTCTACTCATCTGTCACTTCCTGAGTAAATAAGGATGTCACTCTTAGTATCACTTCCTGTTATATTAAAGTATAATGATTCTAACTCTATCTGTATCGTCATTTCACCATGTAATAAAGATAATAAGGAAGTCACTTCCTGTTCACTTACGTGCTATAAGAATAATGGAAGTGATTTATCTTCTCTAATATTATCCTGCCTAGAATATATTAGGAAGTCACTTATATACTTACTGCAGTAATTAAATGAAAGTCACTCCGTCACTTGTACTTGACTTAATAATTTATAAATAAGTTCACTCAGTCACTCCTGTTATCAATAGGAGGAAGTATACACTACTGTTTTCACTTCCTGCAAATTAAGAAGTTCACTCGTCTATACTTATCTCCTGCAAAATAGGAAGTCATTCTGTCAACTTTACCTGCTGAACAAGGAAGTCATTTTATATTCAACTTCTTATAGTGTAATAAGTAATATAATAGAAGTGTACTCTTATTCCTTTCTTGCAAAGAGAAGTCACTCTTCATTCCCGCCGTATAATAATTTAAGGGAGTCACTCTTATCACATACCGGCCCAGATTAAGGAAGTACATCTCGTCACTTTCCCTGTATACTTGAAATATAAGAGAAGTCATCTCTCATAGTTCTATTCCTATGTATCAAGTGTATTCTGCAGGAATAAGTAAGTCCCCTGCTATTTTCTTGCAGAATTGAATTTCTCTCGGTCTACCTTATACTGCAGTACAATAAGTGAAAAGGTCACTCTATTCTCTACATTCTGCACCAGAATACTGAAGTCACTCTGTCACTTCCTGGCAGAATATGGAAGCAACTCTTGTATACTTTTTTGTAAAATATAAGTAAGTCTCTCTGTCACCTCTCATTAGCAGCGAGAATTATAAGATGGAATATTAAGTAATCTCAACATCTGTCACACCTCTTATGCAGAATGAGGAAGTCCTTTATCTAGTCATTCTACTCCTATTGCTAATAAGGAAGTACT
This sequence comes from Trachelipus rathkii, assembly GCA_015478945.1. NCBI lineage: Eukaryota > Metazoa > Arthropoda > Malacostraca > Isopoda > Trachelipodidae > Trachelipus > Trachelipus rathkii. Next base: position 663 of record JABUQX010092122.1, on the reverse strand, counting down.
ATTAGTTATTTTTCATAGCTCAATGAATAAAGGAAGTCACTAATATAATTTCTGTATAAATAAGGATAAGTTAACTCTGTCACTTATTTTACCTATATCTGAATATAAAGGAAAGTTCACTATGTCTAATATTCATAGCTATGTGAGTAAATTTAAGGAAGTCCTCTTGTATACTTATCCTTGTATACTCTAAAAATTAATAAGGAAGTAACTCTGAAATTCCTGCAGAAGTAGTTGAAATATAAGTCACTCTGTATAACTTATTCTTGTTGATTATAAAGAGGTAATAAGTCATACTTGTTCATATTTATGTAGAATATAAGGAAGTCACTCTGTCACTTCCTGCAGAATAAGAAGTTGCTCTTCATCTGCTAGTATAATTATTAAGTGATAATAGTCTCACTATCTCTCTGTTCAATCTTCCTGTCAGATATAAGTGAAATATAAGTTCTACTCTGTTATATTCCATGTGATACTATACTAAGTATAAATAGTGAGATATAAGTTATCACTCTATCTGTCACTTATCTTTCAGCAGTAAATAAGTAAGTCTAACTCTATGTCACTTCCTGCAGTATAATAAAGGATATAAGTTCACTGTCATTTCTCTGTCGAGAAAGTATCCTCATCTGGTCACTTCTACTGTGGAATAAAGTGAGGATA
>JABUQX010092121.1:0-36172 GCA_015478945.1 Trachelipus rathkii | reverse complement strand
CGTTTTACACATGCGTGCATACCGGGTGCAGTTTGTACATGCTTTAACCCGACGGGACTATTGCTCCTACGCCGTTTACCTATTGCCTGTGCAGTGCATAGGTGCGAGACGATGAACCTTCTAGATCGTATAGTGTTTAGCGGATGAGTCCACCTTATCTCCATAGGTAAAGTGTAATGCCCATAATTTTACGTATCTAGGGGTCTGAAAATCGCTGATAATTGCTGGAAACCACGAACGTGAATTTCCCCAAAGGTTAACGTTTTCTTGCGGCCATATCCCTTACGCCAGGTCTACGGACCTTTTTTTTCGCTGAAGCAACCGTAACAGGGGTCGCGCCTATCTCGATATGTTTACAACAATGGCGCTTTCAGCAATTATTAGAGGATGAAACGGTAAACTTTATACGGCAGCAAGATGGAGCCCTTCCACATTGGAGCAAATAGTGCGAGCGCTGGATTGAAGACTTACCTCCCAGATCGTTGGGGTTGTCATAACTGGTCCAGACGACAGACGCTCCTATATATCTCAGAGGTCTCGCCGGGAGCCGGCCCGCGTGCACCGGAGCACGCTTTAAACGTTCCATATGTATCGCTGTTTCTTTTTCCATTATTGTAAGGAATACAACATACCATAGAAAGGAAACTGCAACAAATCCTATGTACGTAGACGATGTTGGTGTGATAATTCGTATAAGATGTCAAGCAAAAGAAATTTTTACCACTGTACATACTTAATTACACCATAACCGTCTTGCACAGTGACTCAGGTTCCTCTTTTCCGTTATTATCCTTACCTCGGCTATCTGTCATAACCAATGTTTTGGGAGAATTCAGTGAATAATATACCAGTCACGCGTTTGGCTGCATGTCATCCAAGCGCCTATAGTTCATGCGCGTATTATTAAAAGTGTACAAATAGAGAGGCATACGATATTGAACATAATGTTAGGGAAACAAAACTCTGTTCACAATTGACCTTCACTCTTTTGATGTATCATGATATTTCATTGAGTATTCGATATTGTTATATTACGCTTTTACTTGTTTATAATTACAAAAGAATTGAAACTGAGACATCTTTTTCGGGTACTGATCTCTTCCGGGCTAAAGCAAGAACACCCAAGGGCCTTCAATTAAAAAAAATACATTTAATTTTTTTGTATTTCTTTTCAAAGTTGACATAAATAATAATATTCCATTAGTACATATTTATTGTTAACAATTTATTAGATACACTAGCCGAATTTGTCTAAATTTGCGCTACACCTCTCGTGCTAGGATATAGATCTCAACTCCGTCATAGAATTATTTACAATACAGACAACAAGAGTCCACATAGTCTACTCGTATTATTTTTTCACCCTAATTGAATTGCAACGCTTTCTGAATAAATTGTATGAAATTGAAGTATAGTGTCTTATATTGTTTTTTTTCCACTTTGTGCTACCGAAAATATAGACAGCGAAGTTCAAGTAACTGACGAAAGAATATTAAAACAAAAACCAAAGAGCGGTTAGCACTTGTGTAAAAACATTTGATATCAAAATAATTTTTAATCAGACAATTTTTCACTATTAGCGCACATAAAAGTTCTCAAACTACCTATTCTCTTTTCTTCAGTGCAAACCAATAAGAATGAGTTTACGTAATTATACAGCAATATATAAATAAAAAACATATCGTATGTATCAATATATCTATTTCAATCAGCTAGAGAAACGGCGGAACATCCTAATCTGACATTCATATTAAATAAAATTCCAATAAACTCCACGTGTAAGAACAAAAATACACCTACATTTTGCTAAAAAGCCCAATTGAGCGGATGAATGGTCCGCCGTCGATATGACGCTTTGGCTAAAGAATTCTACGCGGACTCACAAAAATAGATTCCTTTAAAAAATATAAATTTTAATTACCCTCTAAGATTATTACAGTTTTCTTATCTTCATCCCGAAAAAAGAATTATATTCATCTATAAACGGGCTATCCTAAGATGCCCAATTCACAATAAATTATTTCCATTAACCGTAAAGTTTTTACCAAATAAATTTATTATAAGTCAGTTTTACAACTTTTTTTTCCCTTAACAGAAGTTTATTACATAAAGAGTTATTGTTATAGTGCTTTGAAAAAAAACGATCCGTCTCGAGTTAATCGAAATCAAATCTTACAATAAATCAATTGTAAAATTTCTGAGTTTAACACGAATTAATATTTCCATTAACAACTCACTTCGGTTATCACCATCTTACAGTAATCGATTGGGATTACGACGGAATGACTGTAGGGGAAAAAATTTTAACTCGTTAATGTCCGTTACTTCTTTCGAAATTAACGAAAGCGTTAAAAGTTTAACGCAAAAAATTAACGAGTGTTATTAACGGAGTGAGAATGATTATTATGAGGCGGGCGTGTATAGACACCGCCTCATCCCTGTCTATATATTGCCCCCACCCTTTGATATACCTATATTTAACTATATATGCTATAATTTCTCGAAACTTATTTTTTATGGGGAAACTACTCGAAATAGTCTTCTAAACTTTATCAAATGCGTCTACAATAAAATTATTTATCTCATATATTACTTAGTTCAACCAATCAAATCATTTTACACTTTAATCTTATATATAATAACCATTATTATATGCTGCATAATATAATATAACATGTATATAATAAATAGAATTATTAATATATTATATATTATATATTAATTTTTATTAATAACTAACATAATATAAATTATAAAGGCATTGTTAGAAATTTTCACTATACTCAAAAATAAATAGAATACCAATCATTGCTAAGCTAGGTGAGTAATATATATATATGATAAGGAATACTATCTTCATATATTAGTATTCACTTTATATCCTTTTTACTTTGATATATGATGACTAGGCCATTAACTAAAAGCGGTCAGACTCTTTTAAATAAACCGACAGCAATTTAAGCGTTTAGTTATCTCATGTGAGTTTCTGCCTAATACGAGTGGAAATTTGAATATTTTGGGTCTGTCTTATCCCTCACACTTGGATTGTACCTACTATAGTCTTTTAGTCGACATCACCCAAAATTTCTAACTAACGTAAATTAGAATGATATCGTCGTTTTTTGTTTACTGTTTTACCACTGTTGCGGTAAAGGGGTTATGGTTGGAGGGTATTTTTTGCGACATAGTAATTTTTCCTACCCCAATCTTCTTTATGCCACTTGATCAAAGCGCGGTAGAATGTTATTTATTGTAATTTATCTGTCCTTTCCTGGGAGTTTTGGTTTGGAGTTAATGTAATTTGTCAGCTAGGCTCGCTGCGTTCAGCGACGGGTTCTTAGAATTCTCAAAATTTTTACCATTAGAGCTTTTACGAATGGCTTTTGGGGGATTTTAGCTGTTAGCGCGGAATAGGTTCTGTACTCTCACTCCTGCCCCTCGCCCCGTTTCCTCTAATAGCACGGACGAAGCTTTTTCTATGGTATCTGAGATTCGTTAACGTAGTAGAAGATTTATTGTTTATTTATTCTTTGTTTTTACGTATTTGTTTTTTCGATTTTCTCTTTTTTTCAAGCTTGAAACTCCCCTGGGATAGTGTCAGGTTACATTCATGGTGGTATATGTGCTAAAGAAAAATCTTTTAAACTAGTTTTTTTTTTTTCGTTTTTTTTTTTGCCTCTCCTTGATGGCAATTTTTCGTATATGTAGTAAATTGCGATGTAAAAATTTTGAAAAAGAAATATTTTGTCTTGAGACAAATCGTAAATTATTATATTAATAAAATTTAGCCACTAAAGACTTTACCTTCTATTCTTAACACTAAGTTAAAAAATATATTAATTACTATTCACTTGGTTATTAGATAATCCCTAGCTACTTTTCTATAATTTAAATTTATCACCTTTCTATAGTTTTAATTTAATTTACTGAATTTTTAAATTATTTTATTTATAAATGAAATTTGCACATATATATAGTAATCATCTCATTTTTAATTTTAATAATCCTGGGCCCTTTTCTATCAGACAGTAGTTTATTAGTGAGTAGTTATTCGCCAGTCACTCGCTTAATTATACTGGTGGGTCACACAGGGTGGTAGCTAATCCGAGTAAGTATAGATTTAGGAGTTTCATTAATCAAATTTATAACCATAGAATTAAAATTTACCCTCACCCCTCACGCGGTATACAATACTTAATTAAGATGGAAAGTTGTTCGTATCTAAAATAGATTTTTGATTGTTATTCTTTTTATTAACATTCTTTTTATTTATATTATTAGTTATTTTTCACAGTTCATAATTCAGGATAATTTTTTAATTTGTTATATATAATTACTAGTAATAAGGAGTGCGGCCACAGACCTTTATAAATATATTTTCCATATAGAATACTTTAATATTACCCCTAATATAATTATATATATATTATGATACATTTTTATTTTATAGAAATATCAAGTTTGCTAATAATATAGGTAGTAGGGCAAATAATTATTATAATTAGGTCTATATTATAACATTATACTAGATCTCTCTCACCGTTCTTTCTAATTATCTTATTAATAATTCTTTAATATTCATTATATATATTGATTACTCATAACTGTATATATATATATAGAATCAATATACATATATAGCGTGTCATATAAAGACACTTTCACATAACACTTTATTATAAAGCAACATATTATAATAATAATATTTAACACCTTTATTTATATCATTTATTTATAAAAATCTATTATATAGATAGTATAAGCTGCCAGTGCGACGGCTAACCTAATACATATTTGAATTGTGTCTAAGCATTAATTTACTAGTGTTATATATATAGCCTACTATAACTAACTCTAGCTGACTTCTACCTCCCTTTTTATAGGTACTTCAGATATATACTAGCCGGGTAAGTATAAGTAAGAAGTACTAGTTATATCTTATATTGGCTGTTATTCTCAATTTTATATAAATAAACATTACAAAAAGGGATATATAAATACGCTTGGGAAAAACATGCAGCCCGATCCTGTACTATACTACTATATATATAATATATAAATATGTGATTATAAGATTGTAAGATAAAATTTTACTATACGTAGCTCTATAATACACATAACTTTACATGCAAGCTTATAGTTATTTATTTTGAATTGAGATCGAATATGTGTTATTCATTAATATACTATATTTCATGATATAGTATACTAATATATATGTATAACTATATATATATATATATATACCTATATTATATTTATAATATATACTAATAGATATTATACTATATATATATAATATAATATATATATAAAAGTTAGGACAGGTTACATAGATTTTAAATAAAAAAAATTTATGTTTTGAGTTCAATTATTCCTTTGGAAGATGGGATACAAGTTTAACCTCCAAAGATTTATTTCTGTATTCACTTTTAATAAATAAAAATTGTTAGTTTTATTATTCTCTTAGCCATGAAAATACTGTATCTAGATATCATTATAGAGTATCGGCGGTTATACTTTAATCATGTCTTAAAGTTTACCGATTTCATTAGGCTTTGTGGTTTTAGTAGTATGCTTTATACCGAATAAACAACTTTATGTATACTTTTATTTATGACAACACTATGTACTAAGATTCGTTTCTATGTTATATAATATATATACTATATATATATATATATATATATATTAATATATATATTAAATATATATATATATTATATAGTAATATATATATATATATATATATATATATAATATATATATTATAAATATATATATATTATATATACTTAATATATATAATATATATAATATATATATATAGTATAATATATTATATATCATATACTATACACACCACACTAAATTCAATGTTGAACCCCTCTAGTATCCTATTAAATTATGTTGAGGCATATATTAACGGAATTTCAATATGGTACAATAAAAACCTCTCGAATGAGTAGTCCTCTTGTGAATATTTGCTGCCAATCTACTCACCTTGGGGGTTTTCATAAATACGGTTACTTAGATTAGAAGCTCTCTGATCATTTAACTTATTTATAACAAACAAGTCGATTGATTTGTCATGTATGCATTGAGAGTTTTCTTTTAAGTTTATCGTGTTTTACTATCATATATTAATTTACCAATATAATTATGTGTCCAGTTCCGTGAAACACTAGGTGGCAGGCTTTTGAAATGGCAGCACAGAAAGAGTGGCTGCTCAATTATAGATCGAGGTAAAGGTTGGTTACTGCCTACCCTTTGGCGAACGACAAATGACAATAATAATAGTACATGAAAGAGATGCTTCTACATTAGAAACTTTACATTTTTAAATTGAATTTACAAACTTCATAACAATTATTTTTCATTTATTAAAAACTATATTAATATTTACATTTGAAAAATGCAATAAATAATAGGAAATAATTAATTTAATTTCTACCCTTTTCATTCAACATTTTATTCGTATATGAGTTAATTCTGCTTTTTCTTCTAAAAACGTCGAAACGTAATATTAATAGTTTATGTATTATATATAAATACTATATATATATATATATAACTAATATAATATATACTAATATTATATAATATTATATATATATATATATATATATATATATATATATATATATATTTGAATGTTTAATTCATTTATTATATATATTAGTACCAAGAAATAACAAATTAAAAAAATTATTACCTACAAACTCTGATTACAAATCTCTAATATAATGATTTGATACCTCAAAGGTACACACATCAAGGCCGCGAGAAGTCAATATAACAATTCTCTCAATATAGATCTGGCGCTTTCTCCCGGATACCCGAGAGATAGAAAGCTATAGTCAGAAGGTGATAGCCGTGAAGCACTCACTGGTGAAGGACATAATTTAATATATATATATAATTTTATGATAGGTTATATATATATATATATGTCTTACAATGTAAGACATTAATAAAAAAAATATATATATAGAGTTTATAAATACGGGATAGAAAAATAATATATATGAATATAAGAAATAATTTAAATCGTATATAAACATCAAAACATAAAATTGAAAAAAGTCATAATTATGAAAGATTTTAAGGAAATTTGCAGGAAATAATGACAGGTGACTGATACGTTTATATTTATTTTTAAAAGGCTTTACGTTATACGCCTGGAATGGGAGTACCCATAATAGATATAATATATGTCGCGGAAACATATATAAGGTAACAGGTTATATTATATAACGGCGTACGTCGCATAATTACGTTTGCCATTTGGAACGAAAAGTAAAGCGTACTAATCACATATATATAGAAACTATATATAACAGTCAGTGTCCAGCATATATCAGACGTTATGTATGTGAAATATATATATATATATATATATATGTTGACGATATATTGCGACGAACTAATTAACGTCTGACTATATGTGATTAGTAATACTGTAACCTTTCTTTGTTGACTGATTAATGTGAGTAACTATATTATATATATATATATAATATATTAAGTATAATATATAATATTATATAAATAATATTATATAATAATATATATATATATATATATTATATATTAAATATTACTATATAATATATATATATATATATATAATATATATATTATATATATATATATAATATTAATATATATATATATATATCATATAATATATATATATACTATATATTATATATTCTATATATTATTATATACAATATTATATATTTTAATATATATAATATATATATATATTATATATATTACTATATATATTAATATATATACTATATATTATATATATAATATTCATATTAATAATATATATATATTATATATATATATATATAATATATATTAATATGAATATATATTATCCCTTTTACAGTTCTCTTATATCTATACCGATAATCTTATACAATAATTAAGTCCTTAATTAGTAAATAATGAAATATGCTTTAAATACAACACCTGAGCTATTAATAAGATGGCGTAATCACAACTCATCAACTATAATTGTTTAGAGTAGAGGGAAGCCTATATAATAATTCTTTTTTATTTTGAATATTATATATAAATTATATCTTGGCCGTATGACTTTCATGTTATAAATACACAAACATACATAGCAATAACGTGAATCCTTGTCCACTCTAGCTACAGCTATATTTATATAGGTGTATTGATTAATATTGAAATATAGAATATTTCAATTTAATTATCTAGATCATTTATATACAAAAATATATTAATATCAGTTATTGATATATATAAAGATAAATTGATATGCAATTTTTTTATATTATTTGCCTTGAATGTGTTTCTGTTTTTGTCTTTCAACTTTATCTTATTTAATTAAATGATGTGAGTATACATATTACCCCCTATTTTATTTTCATTCTTTATTCTTGTTTTTTATCCCATCATATACATTTTTTGCATTTCGTTTTGGGCCAATTAGTATTTATAGGGAAATAATAGCTTCTTAAGATATCTCGTGTGAGACTTCTCATGGATATTAAACAAGTTCGTGGGACTGGATAATCATTAAGCAAATTCTTTCCTCGCTTGCCCAAACACGAAGTTCCTTTACTACGGCTATATAGATAGTAGTAGTTTATTTCCGTTTATTAGTTTTCTTTAAAAGAAAACGTTCTCTCTAATATAGATATAGGTATAAATATGAGATAAATAAGATAAACATATGAATTGTCAGAATAGACGAAAATAAATGAGTAGTAATAATTGAAAATTTAATGAACTGATAGTAGAAAGAATTTATACAACTAATCGACTAAGGTTTGTATTTGTGAAAAGGTTTCTACTAACCTGTATATATACGACTCACCTCTGAGTTATATATAATATATATGTATATATAGATAATATATATATATAAGTACATGTAAACTTTATTCGATAATTCATCAGACTTTTATATATGGTAACGTCACGTTAAGAAGATAAGAATATCTATAACTCCGTAACGCCTGTCTTTATATAATATATATATATATATATATATATATATATTAATATATATATACTATATATATATACTTAATATATATATAAAATATATATATATATCACTAATAATTATATATTAATATATACTATTAAAAATATACTATGAGAATATCATATATATATATATATATACTAGTATATATTATGTTTACTATAATATAGATTACACACCCTTTGCTAAATGTTGATACATTCAATTTAGAGAATTTCAAATATAAAATATATGTAATTATATAATATATATACTATATATATTGGCTATCTAATCATTCCATTACTTATACTCTCTAATAATATTCCTTCTTGGAAAAGATTGTCAACGTAGTTATTTTAGCTTATATTCTGTATTCCTTAATTCACGATTACTTTTTATTTTATTTATCTTTCATTTCAAAGAGATATAAAATTTGTGAAGTGAAGTTTATATAATAAAATATAACATAAGAGTAAGATATAATAGAAAAAAGTAGGGTGAAAGTTGTAAATAACACTTTTTAGACTTTGAATGACGGTGTACGTATATATAGTGAGATATATGAGGAGAGAGAGATATCCATATATATACTATATAGATATATATATATTACCTATATAGAGGCCTTGCACTTCTAGATAGAGTAAGAAATACTATATGGACATTTATAAGTGGTTGACTCTGTTAATATTAGGATAGGTTAGGTTAGGTTAATTTGGGTTAAGTTTGGTCGAGGTTAGGTTTAGGATTATGTTAGTAAATGTTAGTGCTTAGGTTAGGTTTACCCAAAATTTAATGTATTTACCCTAAAATTATTTAAAAACTGATCACAGTAGATATTGATTATTTTCGCTCCTGGAGTAAACCACTTATAAATAGCCTAATATATATATAATTATGATATATATATATAATATACTATATATAATATATATAATATATATATATATATATATCATTATTTACTAGTATATTATATATATAATATATATATATATATATATATGATATAGTATAAATATATAACTATATTATATAATATATATATATATATACTGTTATACGAGTAAGATTATGAAAATGAAATAGGACTTGCTTAACTTTTTGACTTCTAACTATAAAAAAAAAAAGCAACCGAAAGTTGCAGTGAAATCCCACAAGGCATATTAACGCTTAGAAAGAGTATACTTTGAAAAGTGATTGATCATAACAAAACGAGACTCACTCAAAAGCTAAGGTGAAATAAGACGTTTAGGAAACAATTGACTGTCGTAATAGAGAAGGAGATGGATACAACAATATGATAACTTAATAGTGATTGGAGAGAGAAAGAGAGAGATTTGATAATCGTTCCCAATAGAAGTCATACAAGAAAGAATTATAAGAATAAATTGAGTAATAATTGTATTAAGATAATAAGTAATTAGTTTTGTAAAGAACCAACTATTAATTTTCGCTGGATAAGTGTGTTTCGCACCTCTCTCCCTAGAAGACTCACGCTTTTTATTACTTTCTCCCTTTTCTCCTTGTCAAAGGCCTATTTCCTTCACAAATCACACCTCCTCCTTTGTTCCCTTCTATTATTTTTTTCTCTCCCACCTTTTATTGCCTCTCCATGAATGGTGATGAGTTAAAAGCTTGTTGGCCTATAGATATTAATATATATGTACTATTATTATATAATGAACTACATAGTTTATTGTCTTGTACAATCATAATAATCTTATATTATATGTCATTCTCTAACGTGCACTTATACCACTCGCGTATAAGTACTATATATATCTTCTAATATGATCACCATCACTTAATAACACATATAAAACAGTCTACTAGTTAACCTATAACAATAATATACTTATATATAACTGAATACACGTATAATAAATACACTAATACATTAACTCATTATACATAATTACACTACACACTCAGCACACTCACCTCCATATACTCACTTAAACATCACACATACACAGTCTTTTTCTATCACTTATATACTATATATATATATTATAATATATATATATTATATATATATAATATATATATATATAGTGCAAAACTAAAGAAGTTATACACCGCTATAATCTCGAAAACTAAAGAATACGGTACAAGAAATCTGATAAATGGCAATATATGCAATCAACGTATTGAAATTTGTATGGAAAATTGAAATTTTTTATTTTTATTTTTTTTTTTTTTTATATATTATCTCAAAACTACTACGATATACGGCTAGATAGAAACTAAATAAACATATATGGAATCAGCGTGATAAATATTTTTAAATATAGTAGGGCTGAGGCCGACGGTGTACACGAGTAAGAGTAGGGGTCAGTTTATTCCTAATCCCGTTTATTAGATAGGGCGGTAAGGAACCCCCCCGATACCCAAATACTCAAAAAGATAGCGGTATATATATATAGGGCTTCCTGTGAGTAACCCCCCCTCGACTATATATGGGGGGGAAATAGTACCAACCCCGCCGTCCCTCATATTAGAGGCCGAGAGACTCCACCGACTCTTTTTTACAATCTTTTGCGGTAGTACCTGGTATTAGTTAATTCTATTTAGTAACAAAAAAAAAAATTTTTTATTCTATACAATATTTCATACGTATACTGATTCTAAACTCGATGTTTAATAGTTTTTCTTGGTACCTTTATCGTAAGATTTTGGAGATATAAAATAAAATTAAAATAAAAAAAAGTGAAAATTTATTTTTCACAAACAAATTCATGCGCATGATTCCATATAACTACTATATGTTATAATCAGTTCTGTATCTATCTTAGATTTTCGAGATATCATGCTCGATTCGAGTAACTTCTTTAGTTCTCACCATATATATTATATATAGTTATATATATATTAATTTATTTATATACTATATATTAAATATATATATATATATATATATATATAATATATATATATTATATATTAATATATTAATATATAATATATATAACTATATATATAATATTATCATTAATATATATTATAAATATAATATTATTATATATTATATATATATCCTTCTTGAGCCCCAAAGTGAAATAAAATATTTCTATCATTAATGGCCAATTTAAAAGAATTACAAACATAAAAGATAAATGGTTTCACAGGAAAATTTCACATACATTATATTAGCTCATGACTTATGCAAACATATTTCCCAATTCCTCTCTCATTTTCGTCTTTCCATAACTCTACCGTTTTTAATCATAGAGTAGAGATGAGAAATTAGCCAAAAACCCAAAAACCAGAGTTTTATACTAAAAATTTTAAATTATATTCGTAATTAAAAACGCGTGGCCATTTCCAACCTAATACAAGGAGATAGGAAATTTTTTGGAAAAAGATATTTCTATATTTTATTGGTCTCCACCCCCGGAGGAATGGTCAGAGTTCCACCTAGGCTCCTACAGGGCGCCTTGGAAAACTTTAGACAACCCCCAAACCATTTTTGCACGCAGTCATTTCATAGACATAAGGAAATCGAAGGGGGTATGCAAAGATCGAAATCATCAGTGGCGATAAAATAGGATGAAAGAAAGCGATTAATTTGTGCAGTTGATTTTAGTAATAAACAGGGATTAGTGGACTATGTTTTTATATTGTACAAAGAATGCGTCGACCTTGAATATTTTAAAGCATTGTTAGACGTAATTCCCTGTTTGTAGAAGGACATAAAATTCTAATTAGTCTTTCCCATTCCATTTATATAGACGTACGATACACGGTGTGTCATAATATATTTATAGTCTCAGCCAAACCTCAAGAATTGAGGAACAACCCCCCCCCCTCAAAAAAATAAAATTTTTCCAATCCACCGATGGACGACGTGCAGGTGGCGGCCACTCGCACAAGCTTGTTTATGTTATAAAAAAAAATACATTATACCGACTAAAATGAAATCTTCTATTTTCTACCTTCCTACACTATTGTTTCTCCTTCACTCGCGACTCAACCCGCTTTTAAACCTCCACCATGGGTTTTATTCTTTTTTTAAATACATTACTTCAATATTTATATAATGCTTATTTAGGGTTTACTTTCCTTATTTTTCAAACATTCTTTATCTACACTTAAAAATCGTATTTTTAAAAATAAAATATTAGAAATTATACCATTTATTAGTTTTAAATGTTTTCTAGGGTTCATTTCCATTCATTTGTTCAAACATATACTTTCACTATATTTTATATTAAACTATATATATATATATATATATATTATAGCTATATATTAATATTATTATATATATATTATATACTATATATATATATATATATATATATATATATATATATATATACTATTATATTATATATAATATATATAAAATATGAGCTGTTCCAAAAGTCGATACTGCTAGATTCTTCGAGATTTATGTGGGAAGTAACCAGGGTCTATGTATCCATTTCACAAAGTTACTATCAATTCAACACTAAAAAATTAGATAGATAATGTTAGACATAAAAATAAAATATTTTTATATAATCTTTTCAAGAGTTTCTTTATTTCTCAATTTCTTTCATTTATTAATGGTATATTAGATAAATTTCTTTAGTAGTTTTTGATTGTTTCAGATACAGATAACCATGTTCTCATTGTTGAATGTCTTGCAGTCCATTCGAAAATTAGATGAATCCCTTTCATTCTTCTACATCTGTAAGACCCCATACTTTTCATGATTGTATTAGTCAACTTGATTCATAAGATTTGCGCAGGAATTATGACAAATGTGAGCTTATACTTGCAACAATTTTTTTCAGCATGCACTTTTAATTCTTTCAATTTTATTGCTAATTTCATTATTTGCAATATTTTAATAATTTTACCTTGCTGCTGTGCCTTAGACATTCAGAACTTCAGTCCATTCATTTTCCTAGTTTATCTTTAAGAAGAAATAAACCTTGGAAAATAATTTTTATAATCAAACTTAATAACTCACTAAAATTTAAAACAATTAAATTAATATGAAATTTCAATTATTGCTCAAAAAAGAAAGATAAAAGAAATGAAAATAAAAACAATTTTCCCTGTTTTTTTTCGGGTTTTATTAGGTGGGTTTTTTGCTCTTGTGAAAAAACCCGGGCCCACTTTTTTTTTTTTTAACTTTTTTTTGCCAACCCTGTGCTGTACCATACTAACGAATTGGGGACAGAAAAAATAGAATTTCTCTCCCTCATAACAATCTACCCCACGGTCCCAAATGGTTACGCTATGCACCTGTACCGTCACCCCGTTATTTACCTATAGTCCAACTGAATTCCTCATAACAGCATCTTTGCTAGATACAATACTCACTTATACCTTTGCAGCCGCGAAAGGCCACCAAGCTAAACCTGGACTCAGCTCACTCACATCTCTATCTTTACGTAACCAAAAAAAAAAAAAAAAAAAGTAGGGTTGAATCTTTAACCCTCATATCTCATTATAATATATGAATTGTTTCAATGATGCACAAAAAAAATGGGGGAAAAACAAAAAACGTGATTTCAGAAAAGAAAAACTTTAACACTGTCCCCTCGACGATGTCCACAAGACTGCCCCGCACTTTTAAGAGAACTTTTCGAACATTCAAGCCCCATCCCGTGGCATTTCCAAGATGCCCGCCGAGCTTCTCTTTTTTTCGGCATTTTAAATTATCAATTTTTTTTCCTATGGACCATGGACAACCTCTTTCTTTTAGGGAAACCCAATTAACAACGCCATGGTAAGACTCCTCCCCCGGATATGCATTTCGAAAACCTTTGGGCCGACCAAAGTCCCATAGCCAAGCAAGATTTTTGGTCGTTTTGGGATTTTCTTTGGTTTTCCTTTCGTTCTCTGTCACTAATCAATCTACTCTTGAAGTCATGGATATGCTGCCAATTTAGACATCTGAAGACCATAACGAATATTTTCGAGAGCTTTATTGGTACATTCATAAATCATTCCGTCTTTGCTAGTCACTTTCTCTGGCGACAAAAGATGTAATTTATATCTAAAAAACATTCTTCAAGTTATCTTAACATCAAAATGATTGATAACTTCCGTTTATATTGTGTAGCTATGATGAACCCTCATTGAAGCCAATTCTGTTAGCCTTTCCTCTGCTGTAGAATTGAGAAAGCATGTTTTGAGTCGTTTTTTCCGAGTAGAGAAAATATCCTAAAGTGCACGTTGGTGGGTGAGTTAGATGCTAAAACTTTAACAATACGAATTTGACTGTATAGGTCAAATTCATCTACAAAATTCGTACAATTTTTAATAGATATCGATGGAAAGATTTTACTAAGTATGGATCTTTGGCTGAGGCACTTGAATTTTGTGAAATTAGCAAGAAAAGGGATTGTTAAATTGCTTTGTCTTTTTCATTTTGCATCGATTCTGACACGTGGCATTCTCAATACTTACTATTAAGAGAAAACAGTTTTGTTGCGACTTCTAAAATTCTTGAAAAATTTTCATCAGGTTTGCATTACATTTTTAATATGATTAAGAGTAGTTACTGTCAATAATGATGAAGACTGCAATGTAGTACATTATGGAAAGGTAAAGAAGAATAAATTTGAACTCCTAATTTAGTTTATAATCAAATTCATTCCTTTACAGACTTGAAAAGATTTGAAGGTTTTGAAGAAAGTTTCAATATCAGGATTAATTCTCAAGCCCCTCTAAAGCTTCATTCAACAATTGCTTTTAAAACCTTTTCTAGATCATGACAATCCACCGTAACTTTCCACACACACACACACCTTGTTTCGCGCATTCGTGTTAGTTTTGGCCATTTTGTTTTAGGGAATATTTTTCCTATTAAAATAGTTGTTCGTCTTGGTAACCTCAAATAAAGTACCAAGTTGTTTTAACTGTGATAATAAACTTTGGAATGTATTGTACTCCACCTAAATGTGAACAGCAATGAACACACAAATGCCGCTGGATATTTTCGACAGTTCACACATTTCAAACTTCTTTCTATTCATTGCTGCTGCACCATCATATTGTTCATTCAGAAAGTTATTATTATTTTAACCTTTGTAGTATTGCCTTTACTAGAAATTCTCTTTTGATGATTTCAGCAGCCACTAAACCTAAGAAATATTACGAACCACAAATATTTTCATCATTTCCATTAATATACAGTATACTCTTAATTTACTTTTTTAAAATTATTTTTATAAATAAAATTGGGAGACAAGCCATTAAAATTTTTTTTATAATATAAAATTAAATTTCGGGGGAGTGTATCAAATAACACTCTGAAAACTTCCCACCTCTGTGCATACGGCTAACTTATTTATATAATATATATATATTATTATAATATATTAAGTATATATATTATATATATATATATATATATATAATGTTATATATATATATATATATATTAATATTATATTAATGATATATTAATATATATTATTATATATATATATTATATTATATTTATTAACTATAATATATATATAAACTCTAAAGAAATAATAATAATTTGGCACGTATAATACATTTTTTAAGTTTCAAAAAAATTTCGCCTTAAATATAGTAAAATGAACAAAAGTCGGAAATCAATAGAAAAACAAAAAATCATGTTGGGCAGTAATATTCGGTATTTGAATATTTTATCAAGCTATTAATCTGTAATTTAAGTTTTATTAAGAAAACTTTTGTCTTCCATCTATATTTGCGGTGGATAAATACTTTCCTCTTTTCTTGATGAACATACTCCTGTTTTGTACATAGTTTTGTTTATTTTCTTTGTTTATTTTGTATCGAAGAAATAATTCATTTGGCTCTCTCTCTCTCTCTCTCTCTCTCTCTCTCTCTCTCTCTCTCTCTCTCTCTCTCTCTCTGACTCTCACACATCAATACTAATAATATTTGAAGAAAAAAAAAAAACTATTTATATTAAACTATTGATATATAAAATGCATAAGCAAAATACTTAAAAAATCATAGCAACAATTATTTTTTCTTTTATTTTTCTTTTTTTTTATTGAGGTGTAAATTGCGAAAAAAGATAAAAAATTTAAAGAAAGTTATTTCTTCAAACTAGGTTTGAGAACTAAAGCCGACAAGGTAAAGTAAGAATTAAAATATGAACGAACCATTACATTTGAACGTTAGTTATTTTTAATTACAATTACTTATCTATCAGCAATCAGTCTGTTGCGCCCAGTTCCGGATTTTTGCAAAAAAAAATAAAAAGATAAATAAAATAAAATAATACCTTCAGTTAAATAATTAATAGTAATTTTTTTTTCTTTCTTGGGAGTGTGCTACATTTTGTAATGTTCACAAATATGGAAGCATTAAACCGTCAATTAAATAAAAAATTGCATGGCCTTTAATAGGTCTTGACTGTTTTGACTGATGCCATTGAGTTTTATATATTATATCTGTTATATCCAGTTATATTATGTACCTCTAAATATTCTATATATTTTCTATATATATAACTATATATATAATATTGAGTAAATATACTATATATATATATATATATATAATATATAATATAATGACGGGAGGTTGAAATTCAATTACATTTCCTTGAGTACTAAAAATTTTGGATTTTTAGAACTCGTAATCCGCGTGTGAATAGGTAGCCAATTTCCGGCCTTGGTAAAGGGGGGAAATAAACGGTGTACCCTTCCACAATTTCATAGGTATATCCCCCAACCCCTCTCCCTCTCCGTTTTCCAAAGCACACACCACGCAAACGCACGAAACTTTCATGAGATCTCGGCACTCCCTACCTTATTGAATCGCTCCTTTTTAACTGTTAAACTTGCTTACCATGCATTCCTGCTTCCCAGCCTCCTCCCTTTCTTCTCCTGCCATCCCCAATTTGCTTTATTTTTTTTTGTTGGGGAAGGAGGTTTGGGGTTGATACATATTTTATTTTTCGATTTTTTCTTCTTTTCTGTTT
This sequence comes from Trachelipus rathkii, assembly GCA_015478945.1. Lineage (NCBI taxonomy): Eukaryota > Metazoa > Arthropoda > Malacostraca > Isopoda > Trachelipodidae > Trachelipus > Trachelipus rathkii. Next base: position 18,218 of record JABUQX010092121.1, on the reverse strand, counting down.
TTCCCAATAAAACTTTTAAATAAAAAAATCATGGAATTAATTATTATTATTATTATTATTATTTATTATACATTATTACTAAATGAGAGCACTTCATTTATTTAGCCCTTATATATTATTATATTATTATATTATTATTATTATTAATTATTATTAGTTATGATTATTATTAAATTGAGCTCATAGAATGCGAGTTGTCAGAAGTCATTTTCTGCTCAGTGTTTTGTAATTAAATGCATATTTGGGGTGGAAGACTGCTGTTTTTTTATCATCATCATCATCTAAATCAGTAATTTACCAATATATATTATTTACTTTGCCTGTAATTACACCACTATCGTCCGTCGTGTTCCACTCCTTGGTTGGTTGGGTGGTTCTCCATTTATAACCACGGAAATTGAAATGTCTCTTAAATAATAATATATTTTTCCAATTTATTATTATTTAACTTTCTTCAGCTACTTTTTCTTTTTTTTTTATTATCATTAGTTTAATAATAAATACTACTCATAAAACTGTTCGCTCTTTTCGCCTTCAACTCTATAGTTATCACAATAAATTTTGTTAGGCAATTAATCCTGTTTTGATACTCTTAACTAAACCTAGGCGGAATGGGTGGAATACTATATTATATATATATATATATATATATAGTTATATATATATATATATATATAATGATATATATATTAAAAATTATTATATATAGTATACAATAATATATATATATATATATATATATAATATATATTATATATAAGGAATATAGTATATATATATACTATAATATATTATAATAACCAAATGAAAGTTAAATTTCTGTGGGAATTAAAAGTATTTCTATTGCTATTGGCCTTAGTATTCGAATGCTTCCTAAATTTAGGTGTGGTCTATGAAACATTTACCATTTTTGCAACATTCTGTGTCAATTCATAAGATACGCGAAAATTGTAAATATATTTGAGGTGAAACTAATATTTTAATTCTTGGGGGAAACTTGACATCGTGCCATACCCATTCCCATTATGTAGCATGTGCTTAGAACAAGAGGAGGGCAGATTTTTAAAACATGTACCTTAAGGCCTAGACAGTGCGATCACTTCATCAAGTTTTCTCTTTTCGAGTCAAAAATGCGTATTTAATGGTTTGATAGATCCAAAAGAGGGAGAGGATGGAAGGGAGGGAATTCATTTAATAAAGCAATTATAGGCGAGGCTTTGTAAATGTTATTTAGAGAGAGAAATGTTGTAGTAGACTAGCAGCAGCAGAGAACAGTAAAGTGCAATAGACTTAAAAAATAATGGTATTGAAATGTTATAAATCTGGAAATTGGGGAAGAATAATAAATATAAATAAAGAGTGGTTTACAACGGTGATTAGAGTTTAAGACGATTTTTAATAACCTTGAACAAAATACAGGAATAAACTTTAATAATAATAATAATAAGAATAATAATAATAATTAATAATAATAATAATAATAATAATAATAATAATAATAATAATAATAATAATAATAATAATAATAATAATAATAATAATAATAAAGGATTTCGATGAAAACGTCGTTGACAGCTCTGAGCTTGAGCATCAAGGAAGTTAAATTAAAGACATCCGGTAGAAAAGGAAAACAGGTTATGCAATAAACGGCAGGAAGGAGTTTAGGGTGGGAAGGAGACCAACCTCCCCCGCTCGGTGAGGGTTGGCTGCTTGCAGATGGAGGGAAAGGGGGAAAAGAAGTATAAAGATTTATTTGGTGAAGTTTGGAAGGTCAACAGTTTGTTTTCGTTTGCTTTTTTAGATGCTTTCAATTTATTATTATTATTATTATAATTATTATTATTATTATTATTATTATTATTATTATTATTATTATTATTATTATTATTATTATTATTATTATTATTAGCCAGCAGTAAAGTGAGTTTTAAAGTCTCATGCACTTATTTTGTTATTATTGAATTTACAATAAACCAGGTAGCAACTAATTATCATGCAAGTATAAATAATTATTAGTAATTATTTTATACGACTTTTACTAATTTATTATGGCAATGATTATTATTAACCATTGCTCAATCAATCAACCTGTAAGTAAGCTGTTTTTATTAAATATTTTATATATAACTTTAGAGGTCGTGAGTGCTGAAATAGATGATTGACCCAACAGACCTCAGGCTTGTATTAAGGTAAAAGGCGGACATATTGAATTAGTAATATTATATATATATATATATATATTATATATATATATATATATAATATATATATATATATTTATATTATATATATATATATATATTATATATATATATTATATAATATAATATGGTTGTAGTATAATATATCTGTGCAAAATATTTAAATTGAATTGCTTATTTGTTTTTACTTAACACTACTATTTATGTGTAGTTGTAACAGTTATTTTGTGGGGGTATATTCACATCTGGTGGTATATAAAAGATGTAAATTGGGTGTCGTCTTGAGTTAGACAGACCATAAGCCTCTAAAAACTACCTGTTAATTTGTATCGAAACCAAAATAAGATTCGGGACTACCAGACAGCCAATCGTCAACCGTCAGAAAATGGGGGAACATTGTCCTAACTTGAGTCAACCTTGAGTCACTTTTCATTATTTAACAGAGCCCGGAATCCTATCGAGAGGTCTATGACTCATTTTGGAACGGGTCTGACCTAATGATTTTACAACAGCTTCCAGAATTGTTGTTGCTGTTTTACCACCTTTTCCCCCCAAATATGAATGTGTGAACCCCATCGTAACTCCTTCCCCCACCAAACCTAGTTCTGCTGCCTCCATAGATGTCGTAGCATACACCCTATTGTTTTGTTTATAAATTAAAACATTCTTCCACAGCAAAAAAAGGAAAAAAAAAGTGTAAAGAGAATTTTTCTGTCGCTATCATGTATGTGCTTACTCAGTCAACAAGCGCTTAGATTTTTCTTTCTTTAAGGCATGCGTAGGTAAATGCCTAGTGCTTTCTTTTGTAAGTCCTTAACCTTATGCGGCCCTCTCTGACGATGCGGGACATAGATTCTTAGGTATCTGCATGTCACGTGACATGAATTGTTTTGTTTAGAAAGAGGATTTTGTTCAATCCGTGCATATTTTATTAAAGCTTTGACAGCAAGAAATGTCCGAAGAGAACGTGACCCTGCCAGATCTATAGCGATCTTAACATCGCTAGTGTCCTCTCATAACTTTATGGCAAGATATACTAACAAAAAACACACGATTAATACCCAGCGGTTGCAGAGTCTTTAAAATGGTACTCTTTTTTTTTTCTATGCCACACTTACTTACGTAACGCTATATAACAATAGCACGGTTTAGTTTATCCTCCCACTCCATAGTTACTTAATATGAAATCGAGAGAAACAGTGTCTAAAAGCCAATTAAAGTTTTAAGGTTACATATTGACATCATATGTTACCAACTGTCTTGGATATACTCTTTTCTTACCGGGCTATAGCAGCTTCTGCAGAGTATATATACCGTGGCTCAAACGTTAACGGGTCTAGAGCGACGCGTAGTTACTCTGGCAAAGGATCTGTGGAAATCGGGAGTCCTAGTTCGGATCCTAGGTAGAAATTACCTAGAGAAGTTCCCCTCCTTGAATTGTTGTTTTCTTAAGGATGGGAAGAGGCAATTCACGTTTTCATTTCTTCTCTCCTTCGCCTAACCTCCCCCCCCCCTCGATTGCCTCTCACATTTCACTCTACCTCTGAATTCTCCAACAGGGAATTTGGGAATTAATACATTAGCATGACTCTGTCAAATGTCAATTGGTCCTTAGTGGGTTACGCGACATTATGTAAGGAAGTTCGCAGCAATAACTGATCAATCGGCACTTTATATATTATATATATATATAGATATATATACATATATATATATATATATATATATTATATATATATATATATAATTATATATATATATTTATATATACTATACTAATATATATATATATATATATATATATATATACTATATATATATATATAATACTATAATATATAGATATATATATATATTATATATATAACACGTATAAAATTTCTAGTTTCTTTTAGGTTGTCGACGTAATATTTTAAATTTTTTCCCTCCATGTTTATTTTTGAATAAAAATGACTTTAACTCCAGCAATTTTAAAACTGATTTCAGCTCTTATTCTGCATGTGTTATCTGAATCACACCATATGTGTGTTGTGTTTTTATATTTTTTTTTTTTTATCAGACCTAACCAATATGTGATGGGTATCATTTCATTACCCTCGTAAACTCAATCTTCGACGGTCCGCAAATTTGAAAACTTTTTGCAGATATAATGTTTCTTTTTTTTCATCATTTTACTTCAAACAAAGGAATGAACTTTATTGATTTGACAACAAAATACTGATTCTGTGTTAGCTTTCGAAAAATTATGCGACTTTTTTTTTCGCGTTTGTTACATTTGCGACATATATTGTCACTTTTTTTTTTTTACTCACTCTAGCATATTTCAAGTAGTAGTAGTAGTAGTTATGTATATACATATGTATGTTTCATAGTTTAAGTATTTTCCTTTCAAAGGTTAGGAATGTGTGCAAAAATTTATTGTAGAATGGTGACTCATTTAACTTGAGAAGCTTCCCCTATTGCATTCATGCTTAGTTTTGTTTACAAACAAACCTGTTGCTGCTGCTCGTGTAAATAGAGAAAGAATCTTCTGTGAAAATTATTGGTTAACTATTCTAAGTAGGCTCAAATTAGCGTTTAATTTGGTCACAGGATCGGTTATTAATTAACGTTAGTGTGGGAGATTTGCGGGTTTCGGGAGGTTTCGAGAATTTTCCCAAAACTTATTTTCTACATCTATGGAAAGAAGCAAAAGCTTCTATGTACGAAAAACTAATTATATAATTACAAAGATTTAATATTATTATTCGTTGTTCAGTTATTTTATTGGTAAAAAGAGGTCACGTAGGAGCATAGTTTAGACATTCTTTTTTAATATACATTAAAATTCAACTATATAAATAAAATATTTAACTAGATTATCGAGAGGACTATTTGTGAAAACTGACGGTAAAAAATTTGCAACATGTATGAGGATATTTCATTATATATATATATATATATATATATATATATAAAGTATAATAAGTATATATATATATATATATATACATAAAGTATATATATATATATCATATATATATATATATATGAATATATTCTATAGAGAGAGAGAGAGATTGAGACTGAGAGAGAGAAGAGAAAGAGAAGAGAGAGAGAGAGAGAGAGAGGAGAGGTGGGGAGGAACCCCTACTGTGGCCATATGACATAATTCTACTAGGCCACTAGAGTGTTCTCTTGAGTGACAGGCTGCAACCAACCAGAGTTGAGAACGAGACAAAAATTGGGGCACAGCAACTGTTAGTTAATAAAGAACGGTGGGAAAAATATTTCATACCATCACCCGGGGTCGAACCTATGTCCACAGCGTCTTCCGCGAGGCAAAGCGTACAAAAGGGATTTCTGTACATCTCTTAAAGTTATCACATGGTTAACGCCCTGTGGATCGGATGTTAAAAAAAAAAAAAAAAAAAAAAAACGTAATCTCACCGCAGTGCTTTGTCATCGCCAAAGAGTAATTCGTGTCCCTTAGTAGATCGTAATCGTAGTTATAAAGTATACCAATTTGGTATATTATATAGTATAATATATACTTATATATATATACTATATATATATAATATATATTATATATATATATTACTATAATATACTATATATACTATATATATATATATATATATATATACTTATACATATGTTTGTGGTTATGTGATGATTTTGTCATAAGTTTTAACAGTTTTCCCTCTATCTAGATCCTTCTTGTTGCTAATTCATTTAAATTGTTTATTTTATTATCATTTCTATTCAGGTCCATTTCTATCAAAATATTTAATTTATTTATTTATTTATTTTTATTATTATATTATCTTTATTATTAATTATTATTATTATTTGATTATTATTATGTATTTTTTATTATTGTTGTTATATATTATTATTATTATTATTATTATTATTATTAATTATTATTATTATTTATATTATTATTACAAAGGAAAATTTTTCCTTTGTAAAATTGTGCCAAAAGTATTGTGCATTGTGAAAGAAAAATTTGAAACAAAAGATTGGACAATTTATTTTCAAAAATAAGAGATAAATTTTATTTTTTTATATATTCCCTTTCTCACAAGAAAATTAAAAAACGTTTCCTGTTGACTACGTATATATATATTATATAATTATAAAGATAAGTAATTATATATATTAATATATATAATATATATCAAAATAGTATATATTAATGAGAATAGTATATATTATACTATAACATAGTAAATAATATCTGGTACATGAATATATTATTTAATACCTAGTTATTAACCAGCGTACCATGATATACTATTGTAAAGCATATTTGAATATATATGAATAAATTATATATCAACTCGTATAAATTTTCGTATACTATATATATATATATATAGTATAAATAATATATATATGACATATAATTATACTAGTATGTATATATATATATATACTTATATTCAGTAATAGATCATGTACTATATATCATAGACTTTTGTATATATATATAGTGTAATCATATAGTGAAGTAGTTTACGTTATATAGTACTATACATATAATATATTGTTTTCTTTCCCAGGTTACCGGCGAGGGTTTTACCCAGGTCTAAAGAGCCTGAACTGTGCTGGGTTTTTAAACGATACTGTCCTAACAAATCTTGCCATATGATTTTTCGCTGCCTGGTAAGTAATTTTTTATTTATTATCTTTTTACAACAGGTTTTGACTAATTAATTATTGTTGTCTGTTATTAGATTAATTTATTTATTAGTGAATATATGTTATTATTATAGTATTATTAATATGGAATACTTTATCTCATATTTAGTTCTCTAGATTAATAATTTATTAACTCACTTTAATATGTTTTATGGCACTTTGTATTATACCTAACTTGTGGTTGACAGCCCTTAGATAAAAATTTTCGCTAGAGTGGTAGTACACTGAATCCGATTGTCTCATTTAAGGAAACTGCAAAGGCTCAAGATATAGGAGTAAAATGACACAGAGGTTTGCTTTGTAATTATATATTGATAGTTATTATTATTATATTATTATTATTATTATTATATATATTATTATTATATACAAACTACGTCAAAAGTAGATTATCTCTAGTAATGCACTTGCGTAAGGGCCGGTTCGGTATTTATTTTTAATTATCATTCCATAAAATATATCTAGCTATTATATTTGAGTATACACGACATGCAACTAATGATTGATATAATATCATATATTACTACATATATATACTATATATAATTATTTATTAAGTATAGGTAAATGCATATAGAATATCTTGTGCTACATTATATTAATATATATATACTATATATAGAGAGAGAGAGAGAGAGAGAGATGATATGAGAGATAAGAGAGCAATTTGAATTATAAAGGTAAATTCACTTACGTTTAAAGAATATTGTTAAAACTTGTATCACTTGGTCCAGTCAAAATAAGTTAACTCAAAGTGACAATTTTTATTGTTCTTTTTTAAATACCTGTCTTGGGAATCATCCTTATGAAGTTGTGGAATACTACTACTATAAGTTAAATTCCGAGGGGCGAACAACGTTCAGTCCAATGAATTACTGCTTGAAAAATAAAAAGGAATATTTCCTTTGTTTTGCGTTTTCTCAGCATTGAATTAAAATTACGTGTGGTACTGAAAGAAATTGAAACTGCAATCGCAAAACTATAATGGGAGCTCCGATATTGATGTGGAAAAAAATAAGGTAAAATTTAGAACGCGTAAACAAAATGGATTATTTGATAGAGTAAAGAGAAAATAATATCGTACGTTGTTGATTTGAATTTAACATCAATCTTTAGAAATTACTAACATGTATATATAATCCGCGGGACAACTCACCACGTTTGCTTGGTTGACTTTATCAATATTTGAGTTTCAGTTTGATGGATACCATTCCATACTTGGATTAAGACATGTCGAAATTCTTGATTGACTGGAGGTTTCATCGACTTTGAAACTGTTCTGATTTATTAAGATTTAAGAGCATTGGTATACATCCTTGTCTTCAATATCTTCCTCAAAGAATGTATGTGTTAACCCAAACGAAGGGACTCGAGCGTTGTCACATTTAATATGACCCTACTGCTATTAGTTTGTCACATTTGGAAAGACGGAATTCACTCGTAATATGTTAAGAGCATGGTTCTCCAGTGTTGCAGTTGCCAAATCATTCATTTAAATGTAAACTGATGTCTTAATACATTGTGTCGTGGGATTAGCTCAGAACCTGGAGCATTAATGCAACTCTGTACTCAAGCTTCGCGAACACAGTCCCTGAACATTTCGATCCGAAATTTCTAGTTATAGCTGCTAGGAATGCATATTCCATTTCTCTAGCTGTTTAACACTGATAACAGCATTTAATTTCCTGCAATATCTGTTCTACCGAGATGATGTTGATATTTGTCTCTGACTTGATTGATTGGGATAATCTCTATAGTGCAGTGGTTCCCAATCTTTTTTTTAGTGGCGCACCCTCAAGAATAAAAAAGATATTCCAAGCACCTCTATCCTTTCACAATATATATATATATATATATATTATATATATATATAATATTTATATAATATATATATATATAAACACTATGTGTATATATATATATACTTTATAAACATATATATATATATATATATATATATATATATATATATATATATATATATATATATATATATATTTTCGTTGAAATTTTTTGAAACACTTGTGTAAAAAAAATTACTATAAAATAAAATTTAAAGTTTTTCTTCACGTTTGTCGCGCACCCCCTTATTTCAAGACGTACCCCAAGGGGTGCGCGCACCTCAGTTTGAAAACCACTGCTATAGTGGACCAATAAGCGAGTGACAACAGTTTGACTCTGTAAAACGTCTAGTAACTTTGTTTAACTGTTGCACTGCTAGTCATTTCTGCATTATATAGCAACCCCGTGCACTTTCTACTGGATTTAAAAAGCATACAGCAATTCAAATAATGGTATTTGGTTAGCTTTTCACTGATAAATCGATTCACGATGATTTTTTAAGTGTGTTTTTTGAATAAAGTGGATTAAGTGCCATCTTTCTATGGCCATTTTTGCGCATGCCGTGCGAAGTATTTTACAATTTCTAATGTGGTGGTTTTGAAATATAATATAATTTGGACACTGGAAATAGTACTCCTTTAATCTTTTTGTGCACATATATATATATATATATATATATATTATATATAATATTATATATATAATATAGTATAATATATATATATATATATATATATACACTGGATATATAAATATATTATATATTATATATATATATATATATATATATATATATTATATATAATCTTGCTTTGGCTTTGCTTAGATTCCTTTTATTAGTTATAGATCTTTTTTGGTTTGTAAGGCTGTGTGGGTGTTTTAATTTTTTTTGAGTGTGACACATATCTTTAAAAATAATGGTAATAAAAATGCATTTCTATAAAGCTAAGGTGATTTTTTGGCACTCACGTTTCTTCTTCTGTTGCACTACTTAGCAATAACGGCTAATATTAGAGGTATTGTTTACAAGGTTTATATTAAAATAATTGCTTCATATAATATATTTTCACTTTCATTAGCTGTATAAATTCACTTTCAATTTTTATTAATATTTCTTGTTTATTGTTAATTTTTGAAATTTTGGAATTGGTAGTTCATTAAATAATTATTCAAATTGCATAGTATTTTTTAAATCACTTATGTTATAAATATTATTATTATTATTATTATTATTATTATTATTATTATTATTATTATTATTATTATTATTATTATTATTATTATTATTATTATTATTATTATTATTATTATTATTATTATTATTATTATTATTATTATTATTATTATTATTATTATTATTATTATTATTATTATTATTATTATTATTTCTTCTGTAGGTGCTGTTCATATTAGTAATCCTATAGGTAGACAAGCAAAGGGTTTATCTCACTTAAATTTGGCATCATGTGGTTTAACAAGCAAAGGTGTTAACATGCTTGCTCATTCTCTTTCTGTTAATAAGGTAAGTTTGAAATTTTTTTCCATTTTAAACACGAAACCTTATCAGTTGTTTGTAAATTAATGAATATTTGTGCAAAATGATTAACTATTTTCTACCTTTCAATGAAATCAGAATGAGGACTACCATAGCCAGTTTTTCTTTTGAATATAAAATTATAGCCAATATCATAATTAGTTGATTCTAGATGTAAGAGCTATTCATTTTATTTTATTGTCAATTTAGTTTTAGTGCAGTATAAGTCTAGTATTCTTGTATTTAATGTTCCGATCTCCTTATGATGTATGTTGGGGTTATCTTTCCCTCTTCGTGTCTCCTTACATGATTCATATATCTGCTTCCTTTTTCTATTATACAGTCACTTACTCCATTTATCTTTCTCTTTTGTACATATCGTCTAGCAATGGCACTTCTTTTCGTTCATCATCCCTAGGCAAATACATTCTGGGCATATACGAGATCTTATAAATGATTTTATTATCATATAGTAATTTCCCTGATTTCACATTCAGTTATTTTTTTTATGTTGGTCCAGGTTATGATTCCAAAGCCATATATGAGTACTGGTATAACTAATACTTTAATGGCTTTGATTTTATTTTTTTTTTTTAAGTATATTTAATCTATATAATCTACATAACTCTTTCACTTATGCTGTTTATTATTGAATTATTTGTTATTTTATCTGAATCCTCTATGCATGATATTATTAATATGTGTCCTTCGGATGTTTCTTTAACTTCTGCCTCATTATTCGAGGGAAATCTCCTGTGCCAAAAAGTTCTTTTTAACAAAAATGAGATTGATAATTAATTGATGTTCGACAAAAAAGTAGTGTTATAATAAATTAAAACTACTACTTCACAGATCAGCTGAATCATTTATATCTGCTTGCCTATTAATAGTTTGATATTTTTCTCACTAAAATGTATTTCAATTTTTACAATTTTATCAACAACTTAGCTTCTGACCACCTCAATTATAATATTTTGTGAACTTGTTTTCCTACCTTTTTTTTTTATTAGTTCAAATCCCGAATTCCATTCCAAATGTCTCAAAAGTTTTCTCTATCTCATTTTGCATTTTGTTTTTTTTCTATTTGGTCATCATAGTTTTGAATTAAACTTATTGGAGTTATTCAACATACTGCTTATTGTCATATTAAAAGAGAAGAGGTATCAAACCGTCTTGAAATATTTTCTTTTTTATTTTAAATTCTTCGAGACGTGCTGTGGTATGCCTTGTGGTAGGTCGATTCTGACTATGCCTAAGTTTTTTTTTGCGGTCTTCTGGCATTTTCAATTGCCATTTTCATAATTAGTTACTATTTTATATTTTTTGTTCCTTATGAACTTTTACTGAATGTTTTCCATTTCTCATTTGAAATGTTATTTACAATATGCTTTTCGACTTTTAAGGCTAGAAACCTAGTCAGCATTTTTAAATTGCCGGTATGCAGGCTGTTGATCTGTTCTAACTGGCGTCATCTGTCTTCGATTTTGTCAGTAATATGATTTCTCCCATTGTTTTTCATTGAAGAATCTCATGTTTCTGTTATCATTCTGTTATGGCATCCAATTAGTGTGCCTTTAAGAACTAATCTATGTAACTATATATATTCTACACTCTGTACATTCCCGGGCATTTTCCAGTTCGACTTTTCATGGCGATGGTAACTTCATTTTGTTCTTTTTTTGGGGATGTCAGTCTCTGTAATCTTTGTGATATGGAGATACGTTTTTATGTCTCTTATTCATTCAGTCTGATCATTATATGTACTCGTATGTTCTCGAAGATAAATCTCCAAAATCTTGCATATTGTACGTTTTGCGGTTTGTTTTATACTGTTTTGCCAATTTTTACATAAAATTTTGCTTTGTCTTCTGCCTTGTACAATCTATTTTGCCTTTCCACTTTTTCTAGTTTTTATTCTCTTTCAATTTTGCTGTCAACGGAAACTTCTTATAGCTAATGCATAGATCAATCTCCATTTCTGATTCTTTCTCAGTTCAAGATGTTTTCAAATTTGTTTTTAGTCATTCTACTCTTTGGTACATTGTTAATAATCCTGTTTCCGTCCTCAAAATTTTAATACGTTTCTTCTCCAATCTAAATTCCTAAGTTGATCGTGTTTTCGGTTTTGAGCTCTAACTTTTTTCCTTAATTAGTCCTGTTCTCATTGCCTCTGCCAGTTTACAACTGTTCTGCTCTTGACGCAATCTCCATTACAATGCAGTTTAGCGAAGTCAATATTTGGAAGGATTTATTCGCTTGCCTGTTATACATATTTAATTTCATCCAATCGTATATTTTAACCCTTTTCTTTGTTTTATACTTTTTACATATATCCTGTGTCTCGATAATTGGCTATTTTGTTTAATAATTTATCATTAACATTATCATCAATGTGGTTTGTGTTGGTGTCTGAAGGACAGTGAGAATCTGGTTAATATTCCTTTTTAGCTCTTTCAGAGGTGTTGTATATCATCATACTTTACGTTTAATAAGCTTCTTTGTTCTTTTTCTTATTTTCTTCCCTGTCTATTTCTCAATAATCTAGTTCATCCTTGTTTCTGTAATTGCCGTCTCATTACTTTGTTTTGATTGTATTTTTTTCTTTATTTCATTTCTTGTGCCAACTACATGGTAAATTTGAGAGAGAGAGAGAGAGAGAGAGAGACTTCTTTTTAGTATTTTGTTATTTTTTATACTTTTTTATTATGTATTTATAATATATTATTCAATGTAAGTGGCTATTTATATGGGTTGTTTTTTTTTTCTCTTTACAGTATATGTGCCAAACTTTAACGTTTTTAAGCCTGGCAGGAAACAGTTTGAAGGATGAGGTGAATAATCTTTATTAATTTTTTAGCGCAGCCAATGTTTCAAAACTTTAAATTTATCAGCTACAGAATGTGCAATTGATGCGGTAACTATTTCTTTTTCATGCTTTTACATATATATATATATATATATATTATATATTATATATATATATATATATATATAATATATATATATATATATATATATATATATTATATATTAATAATATATATATATAATATATATATATATATATATATATATATATATATATATTATATATATATATATATATAATATTTGTATTATATATATATAAATATACTATATATATAATATATATATATATATATTATATATATATATATATATATATTATATATATATATATATATATATATTATATTATATATATATATTATATATATTTCGCACCAAATATATCTAAAGGGGAACGTCCCGATACACAGCTGCTTTAAAGTGTGTAAGTTATAGAAAGTTAGAAATAGTAGAAGAGTGTAAACAACTTGAATGCATAAGATCTATTGAGTTGAGAGTTGAACAGAGAAAGAGGAGTTTGTGAGAAAGATGGTCATGTGAAGGAGAAGGTACGTGCACGAAAGAAGCTCAGAAAGAATCGGTGTTATTGTAACGTCGGATAGTATAAGGTAAGTTGTAACTGTTTAGCAGCTAGTCATTGAGAGACGGTAGTGTTTATTCAACGAATAGTCCTAGACACTCCTGTATGAGTGGAGCAACCCAGGAATGTGATCCGTAACCTATGTATTGATGAACGACTTCTCTATACAGAGCAAGATGAGGAAGTTTAGGAGTTCGGAAGGGCCTCAACTTGCAACCTTTGTGATTGTAAGTTTGTTTAGTGAAAAGAACGATGCAATCGTGCAAAGAAATAACATCATCTCTTCTTCTCACCTTGCTTCTCCCCAAGACTGGGGGTAAGGTGCGTACATGCGATCGGAAAGAAAAGCAGTAGAAGATATGACAAGTCGAAAAGGAAAACGCAGCCTTACCGCCCCCTCTGTAACCATTAATTAGTAAGAACTCGTCGCAACCAGAAAAACCACCCTAGAGCTTCACGGGACCCCCACTATGGTAAATCGTCAATGTAAGGGTTCATCTCTTGGCCCAGGTGGGCCACAACCATACCCCCTCACAAAACCCCGCCATTCTCTCCTATTATGCAACTTTATTCTCGCCTCTGCCAAACTCACATTTCTCTCCTTCAGACATTCGTTCACTGACTCAATCCACTTTTTCTTCGGTCTCCTAGCCGGTCGGTTCCCAACACACTCGCCACTATACATCCGCTTAACCAACCGACTATCATTCATCCTTTCCACATGACCAAACCATCTCAACATACTTTCATTTATTCTCTCGTTTATCCCTTTCTTCACACCACACAACTGTCTAATATAAACTTACTTTTGACAAACGAAGTTCTGAATTATTTTGACGGTTATAAACAATTGTTACAACGCTTAAAACTAAAGTCAATATTAATCTTTTATATAATGTCAAAATCATTAGATTGGTGAAGGGCCCTAATACCACTCTTCTTTTTCTTATATATATAAAAGAATTAAAAGAACTTGACTATCCTTATTATTTTACTTATATAAAATCATAAAGTCAACAATCTTAAAAGATATTTCCTTATTTAACTAAACTCGTTTTTTACTACTTTTTACTTTAACACATTTATTCTTCACGTTTCATTTCCTTTGACTACTGTCTCACATATTTATCTTAATAAAAAGTATATCAAAAAATAATACATATTTGAAATAAATGAAAAAAATAAAAAAAACTAATATCTAACAAAATAAAAACTATAAAAATTATTCCTAATTTCACGAATTTCTCGTGTAAGAGGTGTCTTCCAGAATCTTCTGCATCGTCATTCCAGTAGTTAGAATAACTTCCTACACAAGACTGAAAATAAAATCAAAATTTATATATATATATATATTTATAATATATATATATTATATATATATATATATATATATATATTCATATAGTAGATATATATATATATACTATATATATATATATATATATATATATAATATATATATATATATATATATATATATATATATATATATAATTCTTGTCTTTCTTTCTTCACCTTCCTTTTTGCCCCAAGATTGGGGGTAAGGTGTTGTACAAGCATCGGAAAAGAAGCAGTAGGAGACATGACAAAGTCGAAAAGGAAAGCCCAGCCTTACCGCCCCCCTCTGTACCCATTAAATTAGTGAGGAGCTCGTCACAGGACAGAACCACCTAGAGCAATCATGGGACCGCGACGGACCCTCACTTATGGTACAACGTCAAAGTAAGGGTTCATCCCCTGGCCCAGTGGGCACAAACCATGCCCCCATACAAAACCCCGCCATTCTCTCCTACATGCACCTTTATTCCTCGCCCTCTGCCAAACTCACATGTCTCTCCTTCAGACATTCGTTTCACGACTCATTCACTTTCTCTTCGGTCTTCCAGCCGGTCGGTTCCCACACACTCACACCCACTATACAATCCGCTTAACCAACCTACTATCATTCATCCTTTCCACATAAACCAAAACCATCTCAACATACTTCATTTATTCTCTCATTTACCCCTTTCTTCACACCACACCACTCTCTAAAATACGTTCATTCCTCTCTCTATTCAATTCTTCTCACACCTAGACCACCCCTAAGATTTCCATCTGAAAACATTGAACTTTAGATCTATACTTCTTATTTCCAGACCATAGTCTCACTTCCATACAATAACACAGGTAACAACAATACCCTTCATGTAAGACCCTAGCACACTCAAGACTTAGTCCCTTTGCATTTCACATACGATTTAATTGCACCAGCACCTTCCTGCCATTCACAACTTTCCGTTCCCTTTTCATCCATCGATCCGTTCCCTTCTCATCCAAACATATACCCTAAATATTTAAAACTCAGACACTTTTGTTCCAGCTCATCACCATCTAACATAACTTCACACTGAGGGAGTGTCCTCACTCACAACCATAACCATTACTCTTATCCACTTACTTTCAAGCCCCTGCCTTTCACACACCCTGCAAATCTCTCTATCAATCCTCTTCAAACTCTCTTCAGATTCGCCACACAGAACAAATTCATCCGCATATAATAGGTAGGGCACCCTCCACTCAACTCCATTCTCCACCATTCTAACACCATATTTCCTGCCATTCCCCACCTCAAATTCTCCCCCCCTTCATAACCCCATCCAATATACAAATTGAATAACCAAGGAGACATAAACACAACCCTGTCTTACTCCGCTATTTAATCCTAAACCAATCACCGATTGACACCATTTATTCTTACACACGCTTCACTACATCATACATACTTTTTTGATTCCATTCAGAAGCTACCACCAACACATATATCACTAAACTGCCCACTAACGCTTCCCCTATTAACTGCTACATACGCCTAGTTGCAAATCCATTAAAACCTAAATACAATTTATTTCTTCTCCCTCATGTTCTCAATCATTTGTTTCAATGTAAAGATTTGATTCCACACATCCTCTACCACTCCTAAACGCACCTTGTTCTTCACCAATCAGTCGCCTCAGTCACTCGACGCACTCTTTTCGACCAAAATACCAGCATATTACCTTCCCTACAACACTCAATAAACATTATCCCCTATAATTTCTACAGTTTCCCCTTTTCTCCCTTACCTTATACAAGGGTACTATTACCGCCTCCTCCAATCCCTTGGAACTATACCCTCCATAAACGCTTTATACACAAACTTGCCAGAATCCAATCAAATCACCATTCTCGCCTCCGCTCTTGCATCATTCACTAGTAATTTCATCTATTCCTGCAGATTTACCATTCTGTAACTTTCTCACCCCACCCCATTACTCCTCCTTAATAATGACCTCATCCCCAAAATACCTATTCCTTCTTGCACCATTCACAAACCGCACACATTCACTAACCCCTCATCATTACTGTTAATATTGTGCAGATTTGCGAAGTGTTCTTTCCACACTCCCCTCACACCGATTTCATCAGTTTAACAAAAGCACCATCCCTATTCATTATTCTAAGCAGCATTCCCCTTATTCTCATTCTTAAACCTTTCGCGCTTCCTTCCAAGAAGAGCTTCATATTTCCTTGTATGTCCTCATTCATCCTCCTCCAAACTGTTCATATTTACCACTTGTTTTCTCCTACGTATACACCTTTTTGCCTTCCTTTTTCCTCCGATGTATATTTCCATACACCTCTTTTTGAATTCTCTTTATTTACATTTTAGTATACATTCAACCACGCTTCTGTTTTTGCCTTTAACCGCTTGCATCACCTCTTCATTCCACCATTCACTGTTAACATTCTTACTTCCTACTTTAGCACATCCACATACTTCCTTTGCACTACTAAACAATGCTTCCTTCATTTGCCCTCCCAGATTTGTTCAGTTTCAACTTGTTCACATTCAACCGTTTTACTAGCGAGCGCTCTTACATACTTATCATTATTACCTTGCTCCCTTAACTTCTCACTCTTAATTTACCCACTTCTTCCCGTATCACCTTCCTCTCCATCCAAGCCCCCACTAACTTAAAATACATAGAACAAACATAATGATCGATAATCCCATTCCTAAACCTCTCGCTGATTTAACATCCAACACATACTTCAACATCTCCTTCTTCACCAACACAAAATCAATCACACTTTTCACTTCGGAACCATCTCTACCTACACCAACTCTAGTATACTTATGGATACTCTTGTGTTTAAAGAAAGTATTACTTACACCATACCTCTCTCTTCACAGAAATCGATCACCTTCCTACCATTCTCATTTTCTCCCGCCACCCAAAACCACTGTTATACCATCCCTTTTTGATCACCTATCCAACCATTTAGTCCCCCAAAACTATCATCTGAAGCTCCGTACTCACCCCATCCAGACATCATTCAGATTACCCAAAAAAATCGAACTCTCTTCAACGTTTCCCTCAGATGGACCAATACGTCACCCACACATACCTGGACCTTTTCAAACTTAAATATTACCAATTAGGAATTTCTATAGGACTCAACACAAATCAAATCTCTC